>CAUYPK010004247.1:0-93624 GCA_963574355.1 Loris lydekkerianus | reverse complement strand
AATATTTAGAAATAAACATATCCTACATCAAGCACACAAAGTGAATTCAGTGTGAGTTTAAAATGACTTGCTTTTCTTCCAGAGGCTTAAGGGACTTGGATCCCCCCTGGGTTACATGCAGAGTTAGGCTTTCTTGGAGTTGTAAATTCTTTAGGCCTTTTCTTTGAAGCTATACACACCATGAAGCCTGAGATCAAAGGGCATGCCACCCTTCCTCAGAGATACGGACCAGAGAGTTGACATATGTTAACAATATATTGTCAGAGTTCTATAGGTACTCTGCC
The DNA here is from genome assembly GCA_963574355.1 of Loris lydekkerianus. Classification (NCBI taxonomy): domain Eukaryota; kingdom Metazoa; phylum Chordata; class Mammalia; order Primates; family Lorisidae; genus Loris; species Loris lydekkerianus. The sequence goes on along the minus strand of CAUYPK010004247.1, from coordinate 93,340 downwards.
CTGAAGGAAAGACACAGTCATTACTTCATACTGAGTAAACTAAGTGAATGCTTGAAGATATTCTTCTATTTACTCTATTCCCTTGTGGCTACTTTCTTCTTTGTGATCTTCCTTTAGATACCTGCTTAGAAATTAGGCAATGTTTAGAAGAAGAGGTTTACTACAAAGGAGATTGTATTGATATGATAACAAAATATTTCCTTTCAAGTTAAATTTCAGATAGGTAAAAAAAGATAATGATGAAACTAATAGATAATAGATAAAGTGTGTACGTGACTGGAAAAGTTTAAAGTCAAAATCTGGAATAAAGATTTTTGCTACACACCATCTCATCTAATTGTGTGTAGTCTGTTTCTTGACTTAACAATTACAGGAGAGAGTTTACACCCACGGCAAAGCGGCTGGTTTGTTTGCATCTCCAGTCGCACAGCAGGGTCTGGGCCTGTTTCCTTTCAGTGAGCAACAGTACCAGGGATGTATGACTGCCAGAGTCAAAGGGGAGTCTGTGCTTCCTCTTCCACCACACTGCCACAGGCAACCCCAAGTGGTTGAAGCCTAGCTTCCTCCAGTGCTCAACATAATCTGGGAAGTGTTCCACCAGAGTCTGTCCCAGGGTGTGAGCATGTCTATCCTCCAGTGGGCACATTATTCCCTCTGACACAGTCTGTGCCTCTACCCCAACTGTACTCTGCCACCACCAATCCTGAGGGGCTGAAGTCTGGCTCCCTCCAGTGGTAAACAGAATTTGGGAAGTACTCTTCCAAAAACTGACCCAAGGGGTGAGCCCACTGCCCTTCATGTACCCTTAGGCCATGGCACATCTCTCTCTCACACTTGTCCTTCTTTCTCTGCACCCCCCAACTTGCACTCAAGTCATTGTTTAATGGTCCACACAATGACCAGGCCTCTCACGGAATTGCCAGACACTCTGGGATATGAAGGGAACAGGCTTTCAGATCACCAGACAAGGCAGAAAGTGTGGACTGAGAGTTCAGAATTGTAGGGAAAATATTTGTTCAATTTTATGCCAGAGAGGAGAATGCCTAGGGTGACAGTTGGGACCTCTCTGGAGAAGGAACCCCAGTGTTTAGTAGCTCTCTTCTGTAGGGTAAAATAAGAGATCTTTTATTCACTGCCTGCTCGTAGAGAGCACATAGCAAGCCACTCTCTTGTGGGAGGGGTCTCTTGTCCTCTTGGCAAAGGGTTTTGTACCTGGAGTTTGTTTCCTTGGAGTCGCAGCTTGCCTTAGCAGGGATGGTGTGCACTCATCAATCTTCTTTCTTAGCTCAGCTCCCTACCTTTAGCTTCACTGAGTTCATTTTGTCTATGTCTCCCCCCTGGCCAGAGACTCTGTCAGCCATATTACCCCCTCCATTTCCTAACAATTTAATTTAACACACTGACACCATTTGAATGTCTCAGTATCTAAATTAGTTAAATAGTTAAACTTGAATGTATTGGTCTATTTATACCACTACAATAAAATCAAACAATTATTTACTGTAGCATTTTCCCTCCTAGCTAATAATGAAAACTTGTAACTGTACACATCATTTATTTTCTTAGATGCAATGTTGGTATCACTATTGAACATCTGTACAGTGGAATAGTATGTTCTGAATTACTTACATATCTGTGAGAAGCTGGAATCTCATAGTTTATACTAGCTGTGTGTACAAGTAACCAGCTGTCTTGGGCAGGCAGACTGAATAGTTAAATATGTGTGATCTTCTACCACTTCTTCAGTCATTATATCTCATTCTTAAGAGATTACCTTGTAAAATTTCATATTTTTGAAGTATGGAGACATTTGAAAATTCTTAACTGAGCATTAGGAGATCTTCTGTTGAAAAAAAGGGAGACAAGCATTTTACATAGGCACTATTCTGAGGCCTTTTTTATAGAAAAATCCAAGAATATCTTGCTAGTATTTTTCAAAAGATTACAAACAAAAAAAATACATTCTTGATAAAATGTGATTAGCTTAAAAAAGAAAGTCTTTTTCCTTCCATAAAATTATGTTTTATTGAATTTTGTAAGGCCAGATAATAGATAAAAATAACTGATGTATCCAGCTAGCCCTTCTGGTAGTACATAAGCAGCTTAGATATGCATTCTGTGAACACAAATATCCAAATGGCCAGAATAATCTGAATTCCAGGTTTCATAAATGTTCAAAGCATAGTGCATATAAGACATTATAATATGAATATAAAGGACAAGTTAATCTTAAAATAATTTATAATATTCATGAACTTGGGGTGGAAGTAGAGGGAGGTTTTGTGTACCAAGGTTCTTAAAAAGATGTTTGAATATTTTAAGAATATGTGTATGTTATATTATAATAATACACTTCAGTTTCTTGAAATGTGTTTTAGAGAACAAAATTATTCTAAATACACATAATTTATCAGGAATTAAAAAGGTTTTAAGTTCTTACAACCCTTAGCAATGTGATTGGGAAAAGATCTATACATTCCAAGACTGATTTGAATCATCTAACATTTTGCCACATATATGCAAAGAAAAATGTGTTAATAATCAGTCAGTGAAGTGTCAAACTAAAGTATTTACTTCCTTACATATTGGTATTTATTTAGCTAACCTGTATTGTTACATAAGGTTAGGGTACTTTATTTTCTTAACATATATGAGAGAATACTTAACACATACAAAAAGGATAGTTACACAATGCATACATATTTGATTATTGCAAATTATATGAACACAATACATTTTTTTTGCCTTATCATTTTATTTATTTATTTTTTTTTTAATTTTATTTTTTTTATTATAGATAAAAATATGCACCATAGATGTGGCCCGACCCATTACCCTCCCTTCACCCAAACCTCCCCCCTCCCAAAATGATATTATTGGCATATAGAAAAGTTGTGGTAATAAAGAAAACCATAATTATAGTATAACAAATAGCATGTTCTGATCTTCTCCCCTTATGACTCTGTGGCCTCCATAGTAGTAGGGGGCATCACAATTTTCCTTACCTTTCAGTTTATAGTCCCAGTAAACAACATGAATGGAGATATTTAGTACATGAATTATTTGCACATTATAGAATGTTTTTCATTTATAATCAGTTTTGAATATTAGATTTTTAATGAGAAGCTGCTGGGTAGAGCTATACTAATCACATCTTATTCATGTCTACTGAGGTTAAAAATAACCCTATACTCATAAAATTGTACCACTTTTCTGGTGCTCTATTCAGGCATGTTTATGTATCTATTAAGAACATTTTTATCTGCCTGTGCTCCTGCTGATATCCAAATAGTGCTATTATCTTAGCTTAACTTTCCCCTCCTGTTGCTATCTACCAATTTATTCTGTTTAATTTGCAAAACAAAAGTTGCTATATCACTAACTGAATTTTTAAATGAATCAGATGTTTAGAACTACAAATAGAAACTAAGTAGAGGTACTGAAAGGTGCTAACATCTAAAAAGTTCAGTAACTATCTTGCTCGTTCAGAGAGGTAAAAATATTAATGCATTCTTAAGGTGTAAATAGAGGGAAATTTGGTGTTTAATTCACATGTAATAGAAAAAGTAGTGAAGAGGTAAATGAAAAATTTTTTAAAATGAATTGAAGATGTATTTCTGTGATTGGGGGCAAAAATATTGTCATTTCTATTGTTCACAAAAAAAGGAATATATACAAAGTGAGAGTTGGAATAACAAGATAAAGAAGAAGGAGAATGAATGATGACACTTATTTGTGCTATAACTATGGAGATAGAATTTCTTTCTTGTGAGTTCTAAAACAAGTACACAAAAGACTTATAACATTTCATTATAATTTTTATTTTATGTTTTTTTCTGAATCTTTAGAAAAATATTTGACATTATAGTATCAATTTTATGATTAATAATTCATTTAAGAAAATATCATATAAAAATATTTCTAAATATTGAGTATCTCTTCACTATTTAAATCAGTCTTTCAAAGATTATTGAATGAAAGAAAGCTATTCACCATTTGAATTTTTATGTTTATAGTATATTCCTTGCTCTGAAATTCGATTTTCTATGTTATTTATTCTTTTCAATTTTCAAAATATGTATATGCAACATACAATATGTGTGTGTAAGAAAGCGATGAAACAATCAATTTTATACATAGTATATTTTCTACTTTTCAAAAGCCTACTAAAGTTTGTTAAATTTTATAAATGAAAACACAACTAAAATGAAAACCCTGCTTCTCAATTCTATCATCTGATTTTTAAAACATAATAAAACTGGATTCAACAATAGTTACCCATTTATACAAATTTCTAAAGTAATTTGGTGGCTTTATTTTATTTATTTATTTATTTATTTATTTATTTATTTATTTATTTATTTTGCGATCATGGGGCACCATACACTGGCTTATATACCATTAGACATATTTTCATCACACTGGTTAACCTAACCTTCCTGCCATTTTCTTAGTTATTGTGTCAAGACATCTATTTTCTACATTTACTAAGTTTCACATGTACCCTTGTAAGATGCACCGTTGGTGGCTTTATTTTCAAAGTATATCCAAAATTCAATAGCATCCAGTTAAAGTGGACAATTTATATAAACTGAGAATCCTTGAAATTAGTAATTTTAGTATTTCATTTTATTTTACTTGTGACATATGAATGAGCAGATACTAACTCAGATCATAACTTAATACTACTTTAAATCTTACTTTTTTTTTTTTTTTTTTTTTTTAAGGCAAAATCTCACTCTATTGCCCTAGGTAGAGTGCTGTGGTCATTTCAGTTCACAGCACCTCAAACTCCTGGCCTCAAGTGATACTCCTGCCTCAGCCTCTTGAGTAGCTGGGACTATAGGTGCCTACCATGATGCCTGGCTATTTTTCCATTTTTAGTACAGATGAGGTCTTGCTGTTCCTCAGAGTAGTCTCAAATTCCTAAGCTCAACAATCCTCCTGCTTTGGCTTTCCATAGTTCTAGGATTAAAGGTCTAAATGCTATTTTTGAATTTATACTCCCCACCAAAAAAAGATTAACATGAACCTTATTTTCCTTTCTGCCTGATCAACTATAAAATTTAACCAAATATAGGTATAGCCTAAAAGCCTATGTGTTTCTGTGCCCAAGCTGCCTGAGAAAAAGCAGTTTTGATTTCTCGCTGACACAGATCTGTTGAGGGCAGGCTGTACTTAACAAAGTTGTTAAGCCTGATTGTTTGGAGGTTAAAGTCCATCATCAGTGACACAACTTTACCATTAAGCCTGATTCCTCAGAAATAAAGAACCAGCATCAGAGATACGGTCAGGAGGCTGATGCATGCAAGGCATGTGTTAGTAAGCTATTGGTACCTCTGGGCTGTGGTTAAGTGAGATAATGAGTTTCTGGTCTTCAGGTGCTTTAGGGCCTCCAGAAAGCAGGCATACAATCAGCTTACTCTCCCACTGCGGTTTCATGACTCAGTTGTTCATGGGCTTGGAGACTGAAAAAACAATCTATCCCCTGCTGTGATCTTGTGACATATCAGTCAGTGGGAAAACAACAAACAACATGTTTTTTACTATTATTATTTTTAGAGTAGAAGAATGTATATTAGTTAATCAGTAGATTAGCAGATTCCAGGGAAAGAATGATTTGTTTTTTGCAATAGACCCCTGAAACCATTTTGTGATTATTGATTAGAGCTGGCTATTTAAGCTGGTCAGAAATAAAGAAGTTTGCTCCTTGCCATAAAAGAGCTTTTAGTCATTCTTTGCCCTATACAATTTCAAAAAGCAGGTTCTCCCAACACTTCATCAACCACTTGATTGGCCTTCATGCAACAGTATGAAATTCTTTAAGGCACTGAACATCAAGCAGTCATCAAGGCCTGAAATGTGGGACACAAAAGAACTGGGCCCTATGCATTCCCAACATTATTCATGGACAGAGTTTCTAGGCTGAAAATAATTTGTGACTATGCCAGTTGTCAATCTGCTGGCAATTTAGTTTTGTGCTTTATTACCAAAACTTCCCTTCTTAGCACTCTTTATAGAATAGTTAGGACATAATATAGATATTTAAGATAGTAAAGAAAATAATCATTACAAAAAGAAGATTCAGATTCTGTTGGAATTGAAAACTATCAACTAGAGACAGGAAGAACAATTAAAGTCTAGAAAAATGCTCAATATCAGTAATCATCAAGGAAATGCAAATCTAGCAATTTCACTTCTAGGTGTATACCCTAAAGAAAGGAAATCAGTATATAGAAAACATTTTTGCACTCCCATGTTTATTGCAGCCCAATTCACAAATAGCCAAGATATGAAATCAATCTAAGTGCCCACAAATGGATGAATGGATAAAGAAAATGTGGTGCATGTATGCACTTAAACGCTATTCAGCCTGTCATTTACACCATTGATGGAAACGGGGACTATGTTAACTGAAATAAGCCAGGAACAACAAAACAAATTTCACATGTTCACACTTGTATATAGGAGCAAAAAATTAAAACATTTGACCTAATAGAGATAGGTAGTAGAATGATGGTTAGCAGAGGTTTGGAAAGGTGGCAGCAAGGCTGTGATACAGTGGGGATGATTAATGGGCACAAAAATATAGTTAGCTACATATAATGAACAACACATGCTAGCACAACAAACTGACTATGTCATAATAAGTTATTATATACTTTAAATAAAAAAGTGGAATTGGAATGTTCCTAAGGCAAAGAAATGATAAATTCCTTGATGTGATTGAAACCCTCATTACTCTGATTGATTGGTACATGTTGTGTGCCTATATCAAAACATCACATTTACCTCATAAATACACTCAGCCATTATGTGCCCATAGTAATTAAAAATGATAAATAAATAAGTAAATAAGTAAGTTCTAGTGAGATATCACCACACTACAGTTAGAAAGGCTATTACTAGTAACACAAAAAAAAATAAGAGATGCTGGTGAGAATACAGAGAAAAAGGTACTGTTATACACTATTGATGGAAATGTAAATTAAATAGCTAATATAGAAAATGTATAGAGATTTCTCAAAACTAAAAATAGAGCTACGATGTGATCCAGAAATCCTACCAGTGGGTATTTATCCAAAGGGAAGGAAATCAGTATATCACAGGGAGACCTGGTTCCTATGTTTATTGCAGTACTATCTCCAATAGTAAAGATATACAATCAACCTAAGTGACCATCAACAAATGAATTATAAAGAAAATGTAGTGTATATACACAATGGAATATATTTGACCATAAATATAAAAAAGTATGAAATTGTGTCATCTGAAGCAATACAGATGGAACTGGTGATCATTATGTTAAGCAAAATAAGCCAGGTGCAGTAAAATTAGTATCATATGTACTCACCCCTATGTGGGAGCTATCAATAAAAAAATTGATCTCATAGGGGTAGACAGTAGAATAGATACCAGAGGCTGAAAAGGGTTATATTGGTGAAGAGTGGGGAGGCATCTGAAGAAAACCTCTTTAATGGATACAAAGAGTGAGATGAATATAGTTAACAGCACTATATGTGTATTTAAAAATACACATAAATGATAAATACCTGAGGTGGTAGATGCCCTAAATATCCTGACTTGATTAAACATTTTATGTATGTAACAAAATATCACATGTACACTATAAATATGGATAAATATAATGTATAAATAAAATACAATTTAAAGTGTGTGTTCCTAAATCATGTTGCTAAAAAATATTTACCACTTTCTTGGCATTAAATCCTGGCTAAATTGCTTACAATCCCATTCTTTATTTTTTAAAATAAGGATAATTATAATAGGCCTCCTTCATAAATTTCTTGAATAGAAAAATGAGAGATGATGCCAAGTGTTCAGAGTTATTCTTGGCATATAACAATAGCTCGAAACTTATGATCAAAAGTTGTTATTATTAGCTAACCTGACATCATGAGTGTTACATGTTTTTAGTATTTAACCTACTATTATAGCACTAATAAGAAAGAATCTAGAACTACCAAGGGGGAAAAAAGCAATAATAAAAGTTCTCATTTAAGAAAGGTACTAACTTTGAGTGGGATATGATAACACTCCTTGGTTGAATAAATTTTTGAGTACGTACTATGTACCAGACAGACATGCACATTCTACCAGTGAGATGATAAAATACAAAAACCAAATAGAAAATATTTACTGTATGTTAGACATAACAAAGGCTAGCTACATTGGAATATAAATCAGAAAAAGAGGAATGATTTGGAATTTCATATACAGGGCGGCTATTTTAAATTGCACATGAACTTTATGGCCACACTCTATTTGTAATGAAAACATTGTAGAGATTTACCTTAGATTAAGATCTGAGGTGATAAGGGAGATAGCCATGTGACTATCTCGAATAAAAGCAATTCAGGAAATGAGGAGGGCAGGTGGAAGTATCCTTAGGAAGATGGTGGTTTGTTCTAGAAACTGCAAGGAGCACAGGGGTAAAGAATCACGTAGTAGTGAAGAAAGCAGATGAATTCAGAGAACTAATAAAAGGCCAGTCTTATCGAGTCTATTTGGGCTTTTGGTCTCTTCCTGCCCTAAGTTTGATGGGAAGCCACCAGAAATCAAAGAGTGATATAGTCTAATTTCATTTCATTCACAAATCTAAAGAACACTCAATAAATATAATGTAATGCAGCACCTATAACCAACCACACCTCACAGGAGGTGATAGGAAAGTAGACAGTAATATTGTGTCCCTGACATTTAACTTGTTGCTCCTGGCATGCTTTTGCTAGAGGTCTGCTTTAAGAGTTCTTATTCATTCAAGCATGTATTAATGAAATGGAATTTTGCCCATTTCATTGGTACATAAACATTTCATTGGTAAAAAACACTAAATAATTATGTGTTTAGGTAGAAAAGTTTTGAAAAAGAACCTGTTAAAGACAAGGATGCCCACTTTTACCACTTCTATTCAACATAGTACTGGAAGTCCTGCTGGAGCAATGAGGCGAGAGAAAAATAAAGGGCATCCAAATCAGGAATGAGAAAGTCAACCTATCCTTGTTTGCCAATGATATTACCTTATATTTGAAAAGCTCCAAAGAATACTCCAAAAGACCTTTAGAATTGATAAATAAATTGAATAAAGCCTCAGATGACAAAATTAATGTACATAAATCAGTAGCTTGTCTTTACACTAAGAATAGACAAGCTGAGCATCAAATCAAGAACTGGACATCATTTAAAATAGTTGTAAAAGAAAATACCTAGGAATTTACTTAACTGATGAGGTTGAAGATCTCTAAAAGCTGATATACAAAACCCTGATGAAGGAAATAATAGATGACACAAATAGTAGAAAAATATCCCATGCTCATGGATTGGGAGAATTAATATTGTTAAAATGTCCATGTTGCTTCAAGTCCTATACAAATTCAATGCAATTCTCATCAAAATGTCAATGTCATTTTTCACAGCATTAGAGCCTGAATAACCAAAGCAATCCTAAGGAAAAAGAACACATCTAGAGACATCACATTAACCAACTTCAAGTTATACTACAAAGCCACAACAACAAAAACAGCATTGTCAGTATGGTATGTCTAAATGTAGAGTTACGAATCAATGGAACAGATTACAGAGCCTAAAAATAAAACTATATACCTACATCCAACTGATCTCTGACAAAGCAGAAGAAAACATACACTGGGGAAAGAACACCCTCTTCAATAAATGGTGCTGGGAATTAGAGACCCACTTGTGTAAGAATGAAACTGGATTCCTATTTCTTTCACACAAAACTAATTCAAGATAGATTAAACACTTAGATATAAGGCATGAAACCATAAACATTCATGAATAAAACTTAGGAAAAATTCTTCTGAATATTGGCATAAGCAAAGAATGTATAACCCAGACCCAATAGAAAATACAATAACAAAATAAATACATAAAGGAGAATTGATTAAAGTAAAAATTTTCTACAGAAAACACCAAAAACAACCAACAGAATGAATAGCCAACCTACAGATACAGAATGGAGAAAATAATTGCAATGTGTACGTTTGACAAAGGACTAATATCTAGAATCTACAAGGAACTCAAACAAATCAGCAAGAATAAAAAACTACCAAAAAGTGAGCAAAAGGTATGAAGAGACATGATTCAAAAGAAGAGAAGCAAATGGCCAGCAAACATATGAGAAAATGCTCAAAATCACTAATCAGCAGAGAAATGCAAATTAAAACCACAAGGAAGGATCACCTTTTCCTTGTCATAGTGTCAGAAACAGTGAGAAAACAATAGGTGTTGGCATGGATGTGGTGAAAACAGTGCTTATACACCTTTGGTGGGATGTAAATTAATACACTGTCTATGGAAAACAGCATGGAGATTCTTCAAAGAACTAAAATAGGCTTACTATTCAATCCAGTAGTAAGTCAGTATATCAAAAAGACACACACACCTGGAAGTTTTTTGCAGCACAATTCTCAATGGCAAAGATACAGAATCAACTTAAGTGCCCATCAACTGATGAGTGAATACAAAAAATATGTTATGCGTGTGTGCATGCATGCACACACACACAACATAGTATGAAATTTTACTGAGCTGTAGAATGAAATAATATCTTTTAAGTCCCTTGGATAGAACAGAAAGTCATGATCCTCAGGGAAACATCACAGAAATAGGGAAACATATACTGCATATACTTGTAAGTGTGAGCTAAGTGACGAGTATATATGTTCATGCAGAGTGGCATAATGAACTTTGGAGTCTGAGAAGGGAGGAGAACGGAAAACAGCTGAGAGAACAAAAATTACCCATCAAGTATAATATATACTATTCAGGTGACAGGTATATCAAAGCTCCTGACTTCACTGCTGTATAATTCATCCATGTATTAAAAAACATATGCACCCCTAAACTTATTAAAATAAAGGGAAAAATTAGAATTTGCTAATATCTGGAATCTACAAGGAACTCAAATAAATCAGCAAGAATAAAAAAACAACCAGTGTCTAAAAAGTCTTAGAAAATATAGGTAAATATTTTTCAAAATCAATCCCGTTGCATTAAATAAATAGATTAAAATATAATGTCTTTGAAAATGTAGGTGAAAAATTAACTCAGGGACTTTCTTTTAATTTTTGGTTTCCACTCTCAGCTTGTACATTAACTACTGACTCCACATAACAAGCTTCATCCTCAATTTAAACCCTCAGCCAATGATAGCTCTTTGGTCAGCCCATCTCATGAGACAGGTTCTGTCTGCCCTTGAAAGTTAGACTCTGTAAGAAAAACAGGTGTCATCTGCGCAAGAAATTCCATGTTCTGAGTATTTGGAGCATATTCTTAAATCAGCTTTTCCCTTTTGTTTCTTATTTTGTTGTGGAGAAGGACACAGTCAAAAGAATTTTTTAAATGAATAAACAAACACAAAAATTGAAATTTATCACAAAGAAAATGATTGATGTGACTAGAATAAAAATTAAGTACTTCTGTATGTGAAAAATCCAATAATAACATAATTGCAAAGGGTAAAGTTGGGAAAATATGTTAAATATGATAAAAATACAAATGCCTAATGGAAATGTGAAGTGATAATTTCACAAAAAACAAATTAACAAAAACTTAAAGGTGTTCAATCTAATCTAGGAAACAAGGAACTGCAATTTATAACATCAATAACATTTAAATTTGTATCACTCCGCAATGCTAGAAATAGCATTATCTTTCAATACATAAATGATAACCTTTGCTACTTAAGCAAATGTAAATTATAATTTTTTTCAGGAAATTTAAAAAATTAAAAAGACTTTCACTCTGTAGTTCCACTTTTATTATATTTCAAAAGAAAAACTTAGCCATATAAATAAAATTTATGGAAACATATGCTCATGACATCAAGGAGAAAAATGTAGAAATGATGTAAGTTCCTGATAAGAATGATTGTGATATGAGATTATTTAATGCAAGTGTTTTAAAGTCAGTTGATACATCTGACATTTGTTGATACAACAAATTTTGTTGTTGTTGTTGTTGTTGTTGTTGCAGTGGGGCCGGGGCTGGGTTTGAACCCACCACCCTTGATATATGGGGCCAGCACCCTACCATCTGAGCCACAGGTGCCACCCAGATCCATCATAAATTAATGGCTAATTATATTTAACTACCTGTCTGCATTATGGATTTTTACACATTAAATATTTTAACAAATTTTGCCTCCACCACTATGAACAAACATATATGCATCCTGTTATTATTTGCTATGATGAAAAATAAGTCTTTATTATCATTTTCTTTCATGGATTTTCAAGTTTTTTTATAAATAATAAATATCAAATAAAGATAATAAATAAAATTTAAATGTTAGAAAATGAAATAATGAAAAATATCATGAAATTAGCATGTTCTAGTAAATCACTTTTCCCTGACATTGAGGAAAAAAATCTCAAGAAAGAAGAAATTTTCCCCAAATATTAACTTCAGTTCTGCTGATCAGATTATTTTTAGGCAGAAAATTGGATTATCTTGTACACTTAACAAATGCATATGCCTCTCTTATTTTCCTGTAAATACACAGGATGGAAATGCTAAGCAGCTGATAATACACATAACATATACAAGACAAATTGATCCTAATGTTCACATTTATAAGATGTGGCTTTGCTTATTGTTCTTTTGTGAAACTCAGTCTTTTGTTCTCAAAGTGAAAAATGGTATTGGCAATGGAGCGTCACTTTTGAATAAAGCCTATTAAATACAGTTTATCAAGTCAGAAACTTTTTACTCACTAACAAATTCTAGAGAGAGATATTTTAGTTCAAACTGACTATTATTTTGACAATAGAATTGCCAATAAGAACCTAATGGATTTGCTATTTGACAGGTATATCTTTTTGGCAGATACAAGCATACCTTCTATTTAGTCAGCAAATAAAATGTTGGGTGATTTTATACTACTAAGTATATCATATTGAACACCCTTCTCATTCAACAATTTTCAAAATAAATATAAAGATCCATTGGACATAACAGAGAGTTTTGGGCCTTCTTGTTGTTCTATCAGTTCTACATAAAACTTAAACTCTGTAACTGGTTTAGTGAGAAATCTCAATTCATTTGAGTAAAACTATGAAATGGCATCAATAACAGGTCAAGCTCTACTATTTTCCTAAATAGCTGTTGCTTCTTTGAAAACTCATTTATTCTGGGGATACCAAATAGTAAGGAAAATGAGGATATAAAGACCGTCCATTGGCTAACCTTCTCAACTCTGTTCTGATACCCAGTCTCTGACTTATTGGAGGGTGAGGGACCAATTCAGGCATTGTCACACTTTTAACAAATTATTCTCTTGGTGCTTTCCATCTTTTACTTTTGGAAGGGAAGCTAGCTCATTGCATTCTCTTCAAAGGAGAGGTAGAAAATAAAAGGACAATCTTTTCATGAATACTGCATTCCTTTAAAGAAATCTTTTCATCTACCTCTTTACATCAGGTTACGAGAAAGAAAACAAATTTCCCTTACTTTTCTGAATAGTGTACTCTTCCTTATCTGTTCCTGTTCTGCCATCTGAGGATGAATCAATAGTTTATGGAGTGCCTACATTGAACTAAGAGGATGCACACTTCAAAGATACTTGGACTGAGATACTGACCTAAACACAGAAGGTCCTCTTTCCTCCCAGCCGTCAGGCTACATATGTTGGCAACATGGCATATTCTGTATTACTCAAAAAAAAAAAATAAATAAATAAAAAATAAATAAATAATAACAAAACAAAACACATAATTCTAGAAAATAGATTGGCAATCTTTCTCATCTTCAAGAGGAGGTAAAACATTTCAGGTGGCAGGTGTGAATATGCTCAGCACTGGTGAATGGAGGAGGAACATAGTGAATTCTTAGGTCTGGCAGAGGTAAATAGGTGGTAAGGAAGTGGGTAAGGATGGGAAGTGGGAACCAAATTGCAGCTGGGAATTATTCCCCTGTGGGAACATACACAGGAGCTCCTAGTGACCTTTACCTGACTTGGGGCTCATTACCATTTGTTAACATTGCATGGGTGGAGCTTTTGTGAAGCCTTCTGGGAAAGACACATGCTTAGAAATGAAAACTGTTGTATAACCAAGCTGTTATGTAATCTGTTATACACATATAACCCCAACTTGTCAATCACCCCAAAGGCAGGAAACGACAACCAATCCAGCTAGGAGAAAATGGGGCACAGATTTCAGAGGCTTTCCCCACTCTTGGGGAGACTGACCTGTTCTTCTTTCTCTAGGTCTTTTTTTTTTTTTTCTTTCTTTCTTTCTTTTTTGAGACAGAGTCTCAAGCTGTTGCCCTGGGTAGAGTGCTGTGGCATCACAGCTCACAGCAACCTCAAACTCCTGGGCTCAAGCGACTCTCCTACCTCAGCCTCCCAAGAAGCTGGGACTAAAGGTGCCCACCATAATGCCCGGCTATTTTTTTTTTTTGGTTGCAGTCTTCGTTGTTGCTTTAGCTGGCCCAGGCTGGGTTCAAACCGCCAGCCTCAGTATATGTAGATGGCGCCCTAACCACTGAGCAATGAGCACCGCCACTCTAGATCATTTTTTCATTTTGTGTCACTTTGTGTAGCTTTCTTCTTCACTTTTCTTTTGTATGGCTTCTTTTTCCTGTAATGCACTGTGCATTTGCTTTGTATATGTGATCACTCCCTCATCAGCGCCACTGGATACGAGTACTCATTCTTGACACTGGGAACAGAGGGACCAGGGAACATCCAGGCAGACCTAGCAGAATCATTCTCTTTTAAAGAGTCCATCAACCACCCAAATATCCTGACACAAGTAACTACTCTTGGACATCAGTATGCAATCTACTCTGACCTTGAATCAATCAGAAGTGATGAAAAGTATTTCTAGAGTCTGAAAACTAAGTTCAGGGACCTGTCCTAAAAAAAGTACTACATACCCCATTGCTGAATATCACTATGGTCACCTTTGAGGTACTCATCTTGGAAAGCTATGCACTGACTCTAGTGCCTAGTCCACTTTTGGAACTCTCTTCCTGTAATGACCATCACAGCTGTTATCATATTTCCCTGATGTCCTGAATGTCATCAAAATTTCTTCCTTTCGATATTTCCTGTATCTTCACATAAGGAGAAAGTTACTTGACCAGATCGGGTGTATAGGAAGGTGTTCCAAGATAGTTATTTGTTTACTGCCAAAAAAAAAAAAAAAAAAAAAAAAAAACCTTCTCTCAGAGAGTGCCATGTGACTTGGTGGATTGCTATGATGCAAGAGCCACACTTTTCTCATGTCAAGATTGTTAGTTAAGATTTTCCTTTTTCTTTATCCATGTTTACTTGGTCTGCTATGTTTCTCACAGTCAGCCCATAATTTTGACAAAAAAATTCAATGAATTTTTTACAATGTTTTAATCAATTCTGCTCATTAGTGGCTGCCTTGATGTCTCCTCATCAGCAATGTTTTCTCTCCCCTCAGAAAAATGTTTAATCCATTTGTACACTTTCATTTTTTTCTTGGCATTATTCTCATTAAATTGGAGTAACATGTCCCTGATTTCAGTTCCACTTGCTATGTTTAACAAGAAATTTAATGTTTGTTTATTGCTCTAATTTGAGCTCCAACATCCTGGTGATAGCACACACACAAAAATAATAATAATAATAATAATTTCTAATATTACAGAAATGATAAGGAATGTCATTCAGCAAGACACAACCACACATCAACACAGACACAGCTGGGAGACTCTGGTATACCAACATTATGAAATCTTACCAAGTTGTTTGTACAGTGCTGCCAACATAAGCACGTGGTGACAAGTTCAGCAAGCTTAATTGTCAGATTTCATATGATTAATGAGCCCTCAGTGGCTATTAATGGCCCCAGAAGATATGTATTGTAGTGTGGGGTGGCTATTTTTCCTATGGTTTTATGTCCAGCCTGCTGGCTCTGGTAGTCCCCTTTCTGCTGAAAATTTGGTCAAGCAACCTGTGTTGTGGAATGACAAATGTTTGAGAGACAGCAAGAACTCTGCTTATAAGTGCCCCTTATACGTAAACTCTATATCTGTACTGCGTGGTACAATAATATGACATATGGTAAGTCACTGGACTGGCAGAATATCTCATACACCACATATAACCCTAGAGATGTATCTCTGTGAACTCTTTCACAACTAGTAGCAGAATTAGAGGAAGAGTTGTTAGAATTTTCAAAGTCCTGTTTTGAGATGGCTAGCCAGTATCGGCAATTACCAAAACTACTGAAAGCCATTATTTAACATCTGTGTGTAGCTGTGGCTTTCTTTAATTTCTGATTATGTCAGGTCATAATCAGAAATTAATAATAAATTAATCAATTTCTGTAATTCATTCTGTAATTCACATGAACCTTGTATAAGTCTACCTAGCCAGGAGATGTTTACTAGCCATGCTTCTTCCTGAAATAGGTCATACTGAAATTTACTTGTACAGCAGATGTCTTAGCTCTTTCAAATACCTTTAAAAGAAGGAAAATCAGTACTTCCACATGAGTCTTCTTGCTTCCCAACCTGCCACAATCTACCATAGCTAATCATTTATAATTATAATGTTATCATTATAATTCTACTAGTTTACATATTAATATTCCTTATAATTATAATGTTAAATATTATATGGTTAAATTATATTGTTAAGTTTTATGATAATAAATATAGCAGGGAAGTAAGATACAAAAGAGAAAGGAGCTGAAATTACAGATATGGTATCTGAAGTGAGAGGTATCTGAGGAAAGAACATTCCAGAAAAAGAATGAGCAGCAAGTGGCAAAGAATGTATCTAAAATTATTAAGGAAAGAGCTAAGGGAGATGAGGAAGTGGATGGGAAGACATGGATACAGAGATGTAAAACTGACTTTGGCTAACTCACCTAAGGTAAGAAGAGGCTTGGTTTCTCATTCTCTCTTAATAAGATGGAAAAACCTTACGGAGTTTTTTGAAGAATCAAATGGTTGTTTTGACAGAATCACTATGGTATTTATGTTGAGTGTGACAATGATTGTTTTTGGTAGAGAGAGCTGTTTTGGGACCTGACATAATCAGAAAAACTAGTAAGGAAGCCATCACACATAATTATCCACATTAAAAAAGGTGGACCAAAGTGTCGGGAGGAGAGTGGAGGAAAACGGCCAAATCCTGAGTATGGACTGAAGATAGAACTGATAAAATTTGCTAAGAGACTGATGTCAAATTCTAACACTAACAAATCTGATGTCCAGAATCAACCTAGATTTTTCATCCAAACAAATGATAAAATGAAGTTGGCATTAATTGAGACAGAGAAACTGCAGCAGGCCCTGGTGGGTGGTATGACAGTTGAGGTCACTTTCAGACATGTTAGCACTGTATGGAAAACAAGTCAAGAGATCAGAAGATTGAAGAGTGGAGATGTCACTGTCTCATTTGAGTGCATGGCTAGAACCTGAACTTTCTCCAATGAGGGGGGGAAAGTTAGCACCAATAAGGTGTTCTTAACCGTCTGAATTCCTATTTTTCTCTCTTTTTTTTTTTTTGTAGAGACAGAGTCTCACTTTGTCGCCCTCTGTAGAGTGCTGTGGCGTCACACAGCTCACAGCAACCTCCAAGTCCTGGGCTTAAGCGATTCTCTTGCCTCAGCCCCCCGAGTAGCTGGGACTACAGGCGCTGGCCACAATGCCCGGCTATTTTTTTGTTGCAGTTTGACCGGGGCTGGGTTAGAACCCACTACGCTCGGTATATGGGGCTGGCACCCTACCCACTAAGCCACAGGCACCGCCCTGAATTCTTATTTTTCTAAGACTCACTTACCCATGGACACAATGCTCAATTCAAATTTTAATTAGACTTGTATTACACTGAAGAGCAGGGAAAAGAACATTACATATTCTAAATTTTGCAAATATACACTGTGCACTATTGCATGACAGACTTATGTTCTATATTTCATCACCATGCAATGTGAACATAATATCATTTAGCTATTCAAGGTTATCATAATTTTTTCATGGGCAAACTTACAATAAAATGTACCACAATGTAAAAATTAAACTATTAACATCTCACTGCAAATGCAGGAAAAATATTTTTAAAAGATAATTATTACAGTTGACTCTTGAACAACATGGGCTTGAGCTGTATGGTTTCACTTCATGTGGATTTTTGTAAAATAAAAGTTACCCCAGGTGTGCCTGCCTCTCCTGCCTCCCCTTCCTCCTCTTTCACCTCTGCCACCTTGAGAAAGCTAGACCAACGTGTTTTCTTCTTCCTCCTTAGTCTCCTCAACGTGAAGAGGAGGATAAAGACCTTTATCATGATCTACTTCCACTTAATAAATATACTTTCTCTTCCTTATGATGTCTTAACATTTTATTCTCCTTTGCTAACTTTATTGTAAGAAAACTATACAATATAACATATAAAATAGGTGTTAATTTATTGTTACTTATGTTATTGGTGAGACCTCCAGTCAACAATGGAATATTAATGGTTAAATTGGGGGGGGGGCAAATATTATACATGGTTTTTCAACTGTGTGGGGAGTTGGTTTCTCTAAACCATATATTGTTCAAAAATTGACTGTACTTTTAAATGTATACTTCCAGGGGAACTACTTTATAGTGATAAATTCCAAAAAGAGAAATATAGAAATGTTGTTTTCTTACAGGAGATTTATCTATAGGAATATGTGCTAATCTAATACTTTAACATATTATGATGATATGAAGTCATTTCAAGTATAAAACAAGTCTGAAATTCTTAGATGATCATTATTACCAGCATTCAAAGAAAGACAATATTGAGTCACTCTTCAGGTTTGCATATGAGCCGGGAGATAAGATGTTTTTAAATAAACTGCTAACCTTTAAACCATAACTATGGAATGCTTTATTATAATACTAAAGGCAATAAATATTAAAAAGAAAAGAAAGCTACAAGTACTGTACATCATTAAATCCAGATAACAGCATCGTTTAGAGTAAATGCTTGGAAGCTTTGATTACACAATCCCATGAATATACATCATTAAAATTCAGAACCCTGATGGTGAAAAAGTAATAATAATGAAGTTTGCATAGGTTATGCTTTTTTTAACTCAAAAGTTCCACTGAATTTATGACAAGAAAAGTTATTTCTGAAGCCATATGTTTAATAAATAATGCCTGCTGAGTATGTTCGAAATAGGACATTATATTTGGTCTCATTCTCCCTCTTTAAATTGATTGAGCAAATTCTACCACTAACAAATCTATCATGAGCTCATTAAAATTTACTGAAGTTTTTGATAAGCTATTCTATTCCCATGCTTTTAATTAACTTTGATGTCACTTGTTGATTTAGAAAGGTTTATTTCACATAATCTCATCTGCTTTTCTAATTCATGGCAGGACCACCTACACAGCTTTCTGTTTAACAGGATTATAAAAAATATTTTAAAAAAATAGGAACAAGAAAAGGTCATTTGCCTTATTAATTCTCATCTTTGATAACATTTTCTAAGCACAAGGTTTAAATAACACCACTGAAATTACCTAACACCTTTGCCATTTGGGGATTTTTTCAAATCACTGCCAAGTTCCACATGAAATGTAGTTTAGCTTTTCTAGCATGAACTTGGAAGAGGTTTGCTTTCCATGACTCTTTCACGATTTTACAATGTGACTTTTGCCCCTTTTGTGATTTATCAGTGGAATTCCTGACCTAATGAAATTTGTTTTCTTTTCTTTTCGTGTACTCTCTTTCCTGTGGCATCCATACTTCAAAAGGACAAGCACAGTTTTGAAACCTGCTTTCACCTTTGGGCCATAATAATATAAAACAGCTAAACCCTATTTTTCAATCTACCTTGTACTTAAATCTAACAGGCTTTGTAAGAGTCAGTTACCCTCATGGGTAAGCAAAGCTAATGGGCGTGGAGGTCAGCAACATTTCTATGATGGATTTTGTTTTACTACGGTTTCTTTGGCCTCAGATATGCTTGTTCTTTATAAGATTTCTGGAATGGGCTTGTAAATTAATTTCTGGCTGTGGGAAAGCTCTCTCGCATTATATTAAATCTCATCATCTTTCTTAAAGAAACGTATAATACATTTTCTAAATGTGTTATATATTTTGTTAAGGTCCATTATTATTTCCATCAAGAAAACATATTTTTGTAATGAATTTCACCTGTGTTAAATTGTTCCTTAAACAGATTGACAGACCCTGTGAATGGGGCAGAGCATAACAAGTTGTTGGCAACTTGAACTGATGGGATAACTACTCAGATGTGTGATTCATTGCTGAACAAGTTTTGTTTAATGTGTCTGTAAATATTATGTAACAATTTTAAAATGCTAAAATATAGGGCTTTGAGGGAATGAGAATGTTTTGATGAGGCTTTTAAAAAATATTTTCAGTTCTTATAGCTTCAGGGACATAGTTCTGTTTATATAGTAGGCCCAAGTAGAGATTTGTGTGTGAATATAAATTTGCATTGTCTAAGTGTTGTTAGGTCCAATGCCTAATTTTATTTAGGACTAACCCCTCTGATTTCCTATAATGTTTTTAGAAATATAAAATATTCAAAATGTGAGATAGAGAAAATATATTTTGGAGTCCTCAAATATTTTTCTTGGAGGCTTCCAATATTCCTTATAGAGCTCAAATTTAGCTGTCATAAATAAAGTTAAACATTAATGGTAGTGAGTGATATTTTACCTTATTTAAATTAATATGTACTTCAAATCCTTAAATTATTTACAGAGAAATAATGACCAAAGGAGATATAGACAGTCAATTGAATTAAATGGGGGGGGAAGGGAAAACTTATCTCTCATATATTTTTTAACAATAAGCACTGTTTTTGTCACAAAATAATTTTTGTGCTTATGTGCAACATGGGTGATATTAAAAAATTAAAATTATACTCCAGCATGTCTCCTTTGTATGCAATTTAGAAAATAAGAGTATTGCTGGCCTTCCATAAACATAGAAACTTGTAGAAATATGTAATGCAAACTAGAAATACTATTTGGCATGAGTTCGATTTGACACTGAAGACATTTTTAAAAGCTAGATACTTAATTTAATTTTGTATATTCTAAAGTGGATGCTGTATTGGGCAGAACATTTTTAGAAATATGAAACACAAATCTTCATACAATAATAAAATGAAACATTGCATCATTTCACAAAAGTTAAACATCAGATTATGACTCCATATTAAAAAACCAATCACTTCACAAACCATAAAATGGATACGATTGATTATTGATGATGATTCCATTTCTTTTTAAAAATACATTCAAATTTATTACCCTATGTTAATGTGCCAGTAAAGCAGGCTTAGGTAATTACACTATGAGTATTTTATCTCTGAGTTATTAAAAGTGTTTCTGCCTCCCTACATGCTAATGTTAGAGGTTAATAGCAATGTTCTATTTTACCCAGTGCTTTACTTCACTTAATGCAATGATGCATGGCTTTCATTAAAACGTGAAGCAAAGGAATTGAAGAAAAAGTTAACATCTAAATTCAGGGCAAAATAACCTTACAAAAAAAAAATGGTGGTAACAATCTCTGTCAAGTTTAGCTAGGTATACAATGCAGTTGTGAAATATATGTTGAATTTTAGCACATAAAAGAGAATACATCACATTATAGTATTTCTAAAGTGGAATCTTTAGGATTGGTTCTTATGCATAAATATCTGTGGAAATATCAGATTAAATACATTCTACTGGCATTCAATCTATTCAGGAGCAGTGCTTTTACTATTCTAATCAGCTGCCCTGCTCAATTAAGTGGTTACTGGTAATGATGAGGAAATAAAAGATGGCATAATTAGCTATGTGTATTTTTTAAGTGTTCTTTCAAATTATCATCCCCTGTCTTTAATCTATTCTTACGTATGCCAAATAAACAAAATCTGTTATCTTTTTTTACATTTTACATTGCATTCTTCATGTTCAACAGTAGCTCAGTGACCTGGCATGTTGTGCATCCCAATGTCCTTGGAGATTAAAGAAATTGTAATTTCTGACTTTAAGACAGAAGCCTTACTATTCTGGCCTCAACCTTGAACTCTATTTTTGTTATATATATCTACTCACAACATTTTGATAGCATATTATAATGGCTTTCAAAATTTTGTTAGTTTTGAAATCCTCCTTTTAAGTAAAATCCTATGTAAATGTGGAATGAAGGGAGTGGGCAAAAATAGGACACTGATTGAAGGAGGCTGCCCTCCCATTCACAGGCCTCATCTTCTCTGTTTCTATCACTATAGATTAGCTTTGCCTGTTTTTGACCTTTGTGTAAAAGAAATCCTGCTTTATACCTTTATAAATTTATATAATTCATATATCATATAGCTATATATATTATACATATTAACTTCATTATATAAAGTTTTGAAACTTTATTTTTTGAGTATATCAAAAGTATACATTATTTTATTACTTAGTAGTATTAATGAGTATATGAATAGACCAAAGTATACTTTTTTAACCATGTACAAATATAGTATTTAGAGTTTTGATGATCATGGACAAAGCTGGTTTAAACATTCGTGAATAAGACTTTCTATGGAAGTTTTCATGCATTCCTCTTGGAGGAAATCTGTAAATGCTATTGTTGTGTCATAGTATAAATATATATTTACTTTTATTATAAACTGCCAAACAGTATTTTAAAGTAGAAGCACTATTCTATCATACTGTCAGGAAACTGTCAGTATTTCAGTTACTCTATCTGGGTGATAGTAGGTGTGGTCAATCTTTTTCATGAGAACCTTAATAATGATTATAATTTATAGCATTTGCCAATTGCTGTGGTGTAAATTCTCCCACCATGGTTGATTTCAAGTCACCAAGGTCATGTCTAAAATGTAAAGCAAGAGATCTGTACCATCTGCTCTTGGGCCTAGTGCCTGCTGTCTTCAGCACACTGCTGCAACCACCGTAAGTGCAAACTTAAGCAATGAAGTACTTCATAGGACTTTATGTATACTTCTCATTTTAACATAAAGAATAATAAAAGGCCATAGACTCAAGGGTCAAGATGTAATAAATTAGTATTTTTATTGATTCCTTGAGAATCATTGTTAAAACTTGCATTTTGTTTTACATTTTGCATATAGGAAAGTGGACAGTACAAAAACTACTAGTAAAGTATGCGGCCACTGCTCTGTTCCAGGCTCAAAGGACAATTTTATCACCCATGGTATGTTCAGTATCTGTGCAAATGCCAACTAAGAAAAAAGAGCACATCTCTTAGTATCATAATGAAAATAATTTTCTTTGAGACAAAGTCTTGCCTGGGTAGAGTGCTGAGGCATCATAACTCAGCAACTTCAAACTCCTGTGTTCCAGCAATCCTCTTGGCTCGGACTCCTAAGTAGCTGTAACTATAGGTACCTGCCACCAGGCTGGATAGTTTTTCTATTTTTAGTAGAGATGAGACTTGCTTTTGCTCAGGCTTATCTCGAACTCCTGAGCTCAGGTGAGCCACCTGCCTCAGCCTACCAGAGTGCTAGGATTACAGGTGTGAGCCACTGCATCCGGCTGTGAAAATAGTTTTGACATCACAGATTCTTTAAAAAGGTCTCTAGGACTCCTAGGTGCCTATGGGCCATACTTTGCCAGCCATTTCTTTCATTATATTGTAAATACCAAAAAATCTATACTATCCTGCATGCATCCTACATTTACTTATTACATCTTCTTAAAGTTTATCTAATGGAAATTTATTGAAACATTTAGGAAAGAAAAGAAGGAAAGAGATGGCTGATTAAAAATGATTGATGTAAACATAATTGAGGTTTTGTTTCACTTTCCTTTAACTTTTAGAATGTAAACAAAACATTTTATATAGGTACTATTATTAAAAATAAATACAAAGACAAACTAATTAATTGCTAATATCTGCTAAATATCTCTTAAATTTATGTATACTTTCATTTGAGGCTCATAGTTTGTTAATGAATCTTTGTACATAAAACTGTAATGTACAGTGCTAAATCTGCAATCTAAATGCAATGTAGAACTAATGAGAAAAAAAGGACTTCTACTGACTGGAAATGCAGAGATTCTTTATAAGAAAAATGACAAACTGAAAAATAGGGCTATAAAGTTATGAAATATTTTTAGAGAAATATTAATTTCCATCAAAAATGCAACCAACATATAAAATCAACAACAAATAGAGGGAATAAAATTATTAATGACTTAGAAGAATGCAAAATTTTCAAAGAAAACATCTGCTTAATTTTTACATTATAATGTTATATTTTCTATTTAAAAATTTTCTCATATTAGAAATGAAATAAAGTTGCTACCTACATATATATAAATATGATGAAATATCCTCTCCTACAGCACTAACTTCTAAGGCAAAGCTTAGCAAATTCTCTTGGGTAAAAAAAAAAAAGAATAAAGACTCAGAAATCATTAGCTGAAGAAACATCATTACATACTGGGCAGAATATTATGAAACTTTGTTTAAAAATTTCTACTTTAGTAAAATCTATACCAGAACTATGAAACAAGGCAGATAATTATTAGAAAAGAAACTCAAGTGTTCCAGGAAGGGAAACACTAAAGCTCAGCAGGTTAAAAGCAGACAATCCAAAAACAATTAAATTATTCAATGAGATTTTAAAATAGACTTTGACATTTAAAAGTAGGTAGTCTCCAATGTGACTTTTATGAGGGAAATTATCATTATAAAGATTACCTAACATAAAATAGTGCATCAAAGCGGCATCCAGACATCTTCAAAAGAAATAAAGTAAATTAAAGCACATGATAGGATCTCTATGACATCATCTCTGTACGTGCATAAATATACACATAGAAAGCTCTTCCCAAGCAGCAAATAATTAAAATTGTAATATATTACATACATAATTACATCAGCCCTCAAACATCAAACCTAATGCCAAGGCAAATAATAGGGAGTAGCCGACTACCACCTGTGTGTCAAATGCAGCTCAATACCTGTTTTTGTATGACCTGAGGTCTATGAATGTTTCTTGTGTCGAAAGTAGAAGAGGAAAAAAAAGAAAAGAAATATACTTAGTGACAAACGAAAATTATATAAAATTTAAATTTCATGGTCCATTATTCTCGAACAGAACCATGCCCATTCATTCAGGCCTCTTTTGCATTGCAACAGCAGAGCTGAGTTATTGCAACAGAGGCCAGTTGGCCTGTATAGCTGAAAATATTTACTATCTGACCCTTTACAGAAAAAAAGCTTTCCAAGCTTTTCTAAAAAACCAAGAAATTATATTAGCAAGAAAATATTTTTTTTAAAACAGTGAGTCAGACTTTTATTGCAAAGCTGAAATAATTCTCATAAATCCTCTCTACGGCTGCTTGACTTAATATTAAACTGAAATATCCTCTAAGCTACTTCTCTTCCCCAAAGTAGAATTGACCTAATATTTGAATACAATATTTCAGAGGTAGAAGTAAAAAATTAATATATCTTTAGCACTTAAAACTATTATATATTCAGGCACTGAAGAGAAATGTTCCTTAGAACAACTCTAAGTCAAAACTCTATCCCAATGTTTACATGAAGAAATGAAAGAGTCATAGGAATCAGGCAAATAAATGGTGGCCCCATAGATGAATCCAGTTCTAATTCTGGAGCTGATGCTCTGGTTACTGTATATTCCCAAATACTCCTTTATTTATTTTCTGAGCCTGAAATTTCAATGACAGACATATATTTCTTGCCATCAAAAAAAAGAAAAACAATATATAGTAAAATATTTTAATACAAGACAAAAATAGAGAATACACAGCAATCGTGCCTATTTCACTATTTTATTTAATAAATAAATAAATAAATAAATTTATGTGCATTATTTGCTTATTTTTGCATTATACAATTGAGATCTTGTGACATGCTTGCTGCTCCTCCACAGTTGAAACAATCTCTCCATTCACCAGTATTCACAATTGTCAATTTATTTAAAAAATACTATATGTTTATATGCCTAAAATATGAATTATTTTCCAAATATTTTCATTCATGTAAATTGATTCTCTATTTTTCTATCAACAAGAGGAAGAAAAGCAAGACGAGGAGGAGGAAGAGGGAATGAATACTCAAATCTCAGTGAAATTTATTTCTCCCTTGTTTTAGGCACAGTTAGTGGCAGGTCAGTGAAAGCTCTGAGCCACAGGGCTTTTCAGTCTGGAACACAGAGTAAAAGGACAGTCCTAATCAGGGTTTATGTCCAGAGTCAGGAAAAGAAGAGCAAGAAGGTGGTAAAAACTTGCTAGACTCCTTAGAACATCCGCTTGGACATGTCATAAGAAGCATCTGTTCATATTTCCTTGATTAAAGCATCTTATACGGCAAATCCAAAATCAGTGTTTGGGGCTATATGATCCCTTTTCAGAGAAAGGAATAGCTGCAAACAATAATGTAGTCTCCCAGACTTCCATATGACTATAGCCTTCCACATTTTTTAGTAACTATTACACGATACAACTTGTACTTACAATATGCTCCATAGGTGTAGTCCCCCTATTAACCCTCCCTCTATAGATCCACCTCTCCCTCCCTCCTCCCCTTCCCTCCTTCATCCTAGGCTATAGTTGTGATTCATCTTTCATATGAATGTGTGAGTGATTATAAATTGGTTTCACAATAGTACTGAGTACATTGGATTTTTTTTTTCATTCCTGAAATACTTAACTAAGAAGAATACTTTCCAGCTCCATTCATGTAAACATAAAAGAGGCAAAGTCTCCATTTTTTTTTTAATGATGCATAGTATTCCATGGTATACAAATTCATTCATGGGTTGATGGGCACTTGGGCTTATTCCATGACTTGGCTATTATGATTTGAACTGCAATGAACAATCTGGTGCAAATACCTTTGTTGCCAAATCATTTTTGGTATTTTTATTATTATTTTGTCTTGTTATACTTTCATTTGTTATGAAGAATTGTAAATTATTAATTTAGACAATTCGACCAATATTTTCTTTTTGGAATGTGTGTATGGGATTACTTTGAAGAAGTACTTTGCTATACTTTTTAAAAAACTAACATTATATATTTTCTTCTGAAAATTCTAAGGTGCACTTTTCTTATGTAGTTTCCAGTTTTGAATTCATCTAGAATTGATCAGTGTGTATGTTGTGCTTAAAAATATAATGTCCTTTGGTTAGTTCACATTTTTGTTTTTAATTTTGAAATTAGTGTCTTACATCATTCTTTTATTATATATCTTGGTAAATATTCGTCTGCTTTTTATGTAGATTTTTGAAAAATCAACTTCTGATTTTGCTTATAACTTTCTGATCTTAATTTTTTTTTTTTTGGGGGGGGGCACCATACACTGGTTTTATAGACCGTTTGACACATTTTCATCACACTGGTTAACATAGTCTTCCTGCCATTTTCTTAGTTATTGTGTTAAGACATTTACATTTACATTTACTAAGTTTCACATATACTCTTGTAAGATGCACTGCAGGTGTAATCCCACCAATCACCCTCTCTCCCCCCACCACCCCCTCTCTCTCCTCCCTCTCCCCCTTCCCCCTATTCTTAGGTTATAACTGGGTCACAGCTTTCATGGAAAGCCATAAATTAGTTTCATAGTAGGGCTGAGTACATTGGATACTTTTTCTTCCATTCTTGAGATACTTTACTAAAAAGAATATGTTCCAGCTCCATCCATGTAAAAATTAACTTTATGATCTTGATGATTTTCTTTTCTTTGAACAAGATTTATTTTATTATTATTTTACAAATTTCTTGAGTGGAATACTTAGCTTTTCTAAGTTTCTATATGTATCAACTGACAATTTAGAAGTATATTTTTAATTTATAAAACTATTTCTAATTTTTACTTCCTTAGTTTTTTTAATATTTGTGTATAAAAATTGAATAAAACAATGCATAACACACAGTAAATATTCAGTGACTACGGGTCAGAGAGAGGCATAGTCCATGACAGCAAGTACGGGTCAAACTCAATAAAAACTAACATTTACAGGGTATGCCTAAGCCTATTTTATTCTTTTCATTTTTAATATCTTATTGGGGTTTTCCTTAAGTTTTATTTTCATGCAGCACATAACTAGACTTTTAGAAAATCTAACATTGCAATCTTTCCAATAATTGCTAAATTTGATTTGTACTTATTGAATTGAGTCTGAAAGAATCCCGGCGGATGTTTTTCCTTTTCCCTTCAGTGGTACAGAAGAAGTGAGAAAAAAAATGACGCAAAATACAAACTTTCCAACTGATAAACCTAATACTGAAGACACAGTATAGTTGAGAGAACTAATCTGAATGTCCACACATTGAGCCCTGGAATTATGTAAAATTACTCACCTGGGCATCACTGCATTGTCCGGATATGGCCTAATTGTAATAGCTGGGAGAGCTTTAAAAATTAATGAGAAAAACTGAGTCTAGCATACACAATTTATTCTTTGTGAATAAGTAAAAGAAAATGAGTATGAATTAGTAAAAGGAAAAGAGAGGTGTGTTTGTAACTGAGCTCTTCTCATAGTAAAGGAATCACAAAAGGTGGAGAGGAAGCATTCTCCTCAAATATTATTATACTTACGTTTTTATTATTTCTATTATCTAACTTTGAATGTATCATCATTTTTCATTGTTTGTTAGTTTTGGTCACTATCCTCTGTCTTTTGTCATGTTAAACATTGTATAATCCCTATTATTTCCTCGGATTGGTTGGAGTGGTATATAGTATCTCTACTATTTATTCCTAAATTGAGTCATATTTTAAAAGTATTAAATTTAATATTATCTGTTAGCATTTTTCTAAATATTTCTGTGCAAGTTTATAAGTACTATTTGTATATTCCTCTATAAAACAGTTCTTGCTAATTTTTACTATGTTCTGACACTATACTTTCGTTAAGTTTTTTTTGTATAATCCTTTTATTAAAATGCAAACACAGACACATCAGCACTTTTTCCTACAATGATTATCAACCTATTTTTACCAAATTCTGTGCCTATTATTGTTCTGACACCATTCTATTGCTTTTTAAATTGTTCTTGTTATTTAAATGCACATCTCACTAGTTGTGTTCTGATTGTAGTGGTTCTGTTCAATTTAGATCTCCATGTGGTAAGGTCTTTACATTTGTCTGCTTTACAATGTTTATATTTCCTCCTCTATTTGGATGTAAGATTTTTTGAATACAAAAATCTATAGTGAATCTCTTCATCAATTGTCTTGTGTTGATATGACGAATGTTGGTATTAACTATTTTCTCTCGGAGTTAAGACTTTATTTTTAGGATAGTCATCAGTTTCACTCTAATGTTTCTATGCTTAAAATGTATCCTGATAAAAACTCCAAGTAAACCTTCAGTTTAAGGACACTTACCATTTTTTAGGTAATTCCTATCAATTCTATCCTCAGATATCATGTCTCTACAATCTACTTCCTTCTCTCATTCTGAAAGTGCTTTTAGATATATGGCAGAACAATGTAATTTTTTTTTCTTTTTTTTGAGACAGAGTCTTACCCTGTTGCCCAGGGTAGAGTACAGCGGCATCATAGCTCACAGCAACCTCAACTCTCCAGCTTGAGCAAACCTCCCAGTAGCTGGGACTAAAGGCATTCACCACTACTCCTGGCTAGTTTTTCTATTGTAGTAGGGACCAGGTCTTCCTCTTGCTCAGGCTGGTCTCTAACTCCCAATCTGAAGCAATCCAACTCATCTGGGCATTACAGGTGTGAGCCATCGTGCTTGGCAATAGTGGAACTTCTGAGTGGATTCTCCATGTCTCCTAATCGCTCCGTAATTTTTTAAAAATCTTTTTTAGCCCCCCATAGTAGTTTCTGAATCATATGTCAGTGTTTGCTTCCAATTTACTAAATTCTCCTATTGAGTCCAGGAAGTATCTTTATTCATTTTATTTTCATAGAAAATAATAATTGTGTCATTTTAAGGGAATTACTTGTTTTGATTTTACATTTGTTTGGTTTCAAAATCTCTTATTTTGTATTTGGAGTTATATCTCATTTATCAGTTGAACATTTTTTTCAGATAATTCACTATTACTGTCATTGGAGGAAAATTCATATTCTGGTTAGTGATTTTGATGGTTATGTTTCTTAGGAGTAAATTTAATGATACATTTTAGAAGGTAAGCTTTAGGGCTTATTTAGAAAAGCAGGACATTTTTTACCATTGTTTTTTCCTTCCTTTTCTTCTTCTCTGGTCTTTTCTCCTTAACTAGATTTTTTTTGCTAATTTCTACCTGACTCTTGAAACCAAACAAAATAGGTCTTACAATGGCTTATAACAAGGTTGCAGCCACATGAACATGTGGATGACCCAGTTGCACAGCCTGCTGAGAGTCGGGTTCAGTTCCTGTCCAGGAGGACGTGTCTGTGTCCTCCTACCTTCCAAGGTCTTTAGGGTTTGGGTGACATCAGCAAAGATTTGGCAGCATTGTTTATTGTTTAATGGCTTGTTTTCTCTTCAATTTAATTTAATCAGCCTGACTCAGCATTTTCTGTGCCAAATCACCTTGCTCTCCTCCCCACATTTACCTTGCAGGAGGTGAACTCAAAGTCCCCACTGTCTGTCCCCATAAGCGGAACTCAGTCACAGTTCCAGCTTCATATTCAGTTGCAGGCACTGCTTTTGATTTTAGTACTGTCCAGGGTTTATGAAACATTTATACTTTGTAATCTCAGACAGGATATATATATATATATATATATATATATGTATATATATATATATCTTATTGTTATGTGTTTTGAGAAAAATAATTATTGGAACATAAACTCACTATTAATATCATGGCCAAGACATCAGCACGAAAATGACTGTTAATTTGTAAATCTTGAGGATACATCAGCAGCAAAGGTCAATTTGCTCGTGAAGTGACCAACAAAATATTGCGGCCATTTCCTGAGCATGTGCTTGAGGCTGATGCTTTTACACAATGATGTTACAGCCATGGAAGGAAATAGACTCTTCGGGTCCTACTAATACAAGCACATAGTAGCATCTTATATTGCTTTGTTCATAATATGACATCAGGGGGGTCAATAAATATTCTCTGGAAATAAAATGTTTGAAAGAATACACCTTTTAGAGGAGTATTTTTAGTTGGAGAAGGGCTGATTTACCAGATGGCACCATTATATTCTCAAAGAGTTCATTTGCCTCAAATGGGTAATTTCTTTATAACTGGTTGTTTCCACTCGTTCTGATTAACAATACAATTGAGACTCTTCTGCTTGGCTGAACCACCTGAAAAAGAACCTTTGCTAAATTTCCCAGCAAGTCTCATCATGAAGACCAGAGAAAGTGACAGTGGCTGAATAATATGGAACTATAGCTAAAATAATTTAGATATTACATTTTATTTTATTCTTCTTTGTAGAACATTTTTAATTCCCTAAGAACATTTTTCCTTTGGACTGTGAGGTTATAATATGTGTTTATAAATTTGCTAAAGACTGATTATTGTAAAAAACTAAGAAAATGAGTAGTGAAGCTTCCCTCAGTGCCATGTGAATCTCTGAAAGTGGACTGCATCTAGAATACTTTGGCAATCTCAAGGTAAGTGATAAAATGTCTTTGAGTCAAAGCCAAGTACTTTAATTGCCATGTTCCTTTTCAACGTTTTATTGAGTCTTATGTTTTATATTTGGTTTATCCACCAATAGCAAAGAAGACAAATAAAAACAAGGTAAGAAAACATGAATGGCACTAAAGAAAAGGACAAGAAAAAAAAAAACAATACCAGGCTGCCCAAAAGAGCCATAACAATGGATATGTGTAGTTGACAGCATTATTCACTTAAAAATTTTCCACAAAAAATGGAAAATATTAAGAAAAAAGCCTTCAGGATATAACAGGGTGTTTCTGCTTCCCAGAAGTTGTGGGTATTATCGGTGTGATATGAATTCAACTGTACTGTTAATCAGCATCAGAGTTACAGGAACACTGGCATTTTGACTGCTTGAGGTCTCGAGGTGCACTGAGCTGCACGCAGAACAAATCCAAAGACCATGTTCTGGCTCCCAGGCATTCTTAGCCATCTATTCCCTTTACTTTAATGAAAATACTGGGCTGTACAATTCTGCAAACTTTATAACAGATAGGAACAAAAAATGCATAGAGAGTTAAAGCCATTAAGATTATTTAAATTGCAAGCTCATTTCTGACAGAAATTATGGAGTCCCACTCACCTCTGAATCCTAAACCTGCCAGGTGCCTCACACATAGAAGATGTTTAGTAAATATCTGTTGATGAATGGTGATGAGGGATAGAGAGTGTAAATGTGAAACAAACTAAATCTTAAGGAATGAGAATTAGCCAGAAGAGAGACGGAGAGAAAGAGACAGAGAGAGACTGAAAATGATAGGCAGCGATCTAATGATGATAGGCTGCAATCTAAGAAATTCATGAAAGAGGCAAGGAGTAACAGATACATCACACATATATGCATGCGTATACTGATGCATGCACACGTATATACATACATACTGAAATAACTGAAGAAAGTAACATGGAAAACTATTGGAATTAAATTATACTGCTGTATATGATACATAGATGTAATGGATCACTTCCTGATTAATGGGGGGAAAAGTCAAATGTGGAGCAAGGAACATAGAGTACCTTAACAGATGTAAGAATAATATATTTGCTTTTATACAAAATTGTTAAAATTTATTTTAATAAGTCAGTATCCCACATAATTTTATAAATTCCAGAATTGAAACAATTCTAGAGGGAAAACTTAATGAAATCACATCTTAAACTATATATACATTTTAAAAAGCCAGAGGAGTTAGTTTTTTTAATGCCGTGTTTAATAAACTTGAACATAATCTGCTATTGACATTTTTTTTTAAGTATAGATTCCTAGGCACACTCCTTGAGGACATGATTGCTTGGTAGGCCCTAGTAATTGGTATATCCAACCAGGACTTCTGATGATTAGTTACTTCTAGAAAATGGACATAATAAATAACTTCACAGACATGAAGCCGAAGATGAGTTCTGCTAGCAAGTAATATTTATTGTAAATAACATTCTTGAGAATTGCTCTTGAAAAACATAAGTCAAAGCTGGAAGATAATCTTGGTCAAGACTACTCTCATTTTATTTTTTATAGTCAATATTATGTGAGTGGATTTTATATCAGTTATTAACTAAAGACAAATATAATACCTGAGAATATAAGAACTTCCCCTCCTAGGCAACAACTTACTGAAACAGATAATATCAAGGCTAATATTTTAAAGGTCTTCAGTCCATGTTTTGTAAACAATTTTCCAGTCATGTTTTATAAATTTCTTTGTCTATCTGAATCTAGAGCTTTGACTCACGCTTCATGTATGTAAATACTATGAACTTTTATTTCAGTAGAAACTGATCAACCTATCCAATGGATTATTTAACTTGAAAATCTAAACTCATTTAGCCCAGTCTAAGAATACATTGTTGATTTTGCTTACTATCATTTATTTTGCTTTAATTATGAAGTTATTTGCACTATAATAATATGCCTTGAAATCACTAAATTAAGCACTTTTCAATAATGAAAGGAAAATGAATTTCCTACAATGAAACTCTAAGAGTTTAATTATTTGAAGAAAATTGGAATTCTGTTTGCAGATGCACAATAAGAAATGATTTTAATAATTATGTAGAATTTAAAAGAATATTTATTTTTAAAGGCTAAATACCCATAAGAATCATTTCCACTACTCACAAAACAGTGACACTTTGGAGATCATTCACTGAATAATTACTTCTGATTTTTTTTAAGACATCATGTACTCCATTTTGATGACTTTCTTCCTCAGTGTAGTGACCTTGCTGTACAGTTATCAACTTTTATGGGGTTATGCCTCAAAGTTATATTCTTTATCTTTCTTGAGGATTTATATTATGTAATTATGGATATTATTAATGGTCATTTCAATATGATGGATCTAAGTTCTTAGACTTTAAAACTCTAAACCTTTAATTTCACATTTTATTTCTATTATCAGACATAAGTGAAAGAAAAATGAGGCTTTTGAAAGGAATTCATTATAAATATCTGTTCTTGTAACAGTTATTCCTCTTAACTATTTCAGCAATATCAAAGGACAATCAAGAATTATCATTAGTAGGATTTTGAAAATCATAAAGTATATTCTGAGAAACTTGATCATTTTTCAGTTACTGAACTAGAACTACCACAGACATTTAATATATCCAATAAAAGTGCAGATAAAATGAAAGCACTACCATAGTAATATATAACTAGAAACTAACATTTCAACGACTTCTTCAAGTACTGAATATAACATCGATTGCAGAAAAATGATCTTAACAGCTCATCAGGCAGCTAGAAAAGGGAAATTTCCAAAATAATCTTGTACATCATTCTCAGGTATTATGCTATTAATACAATGGCAAACTCTTCTCAGGGCATAAGAGATTTAGAGAATGATTTATTAAAATAGGGTTATTTAGGATTCAATGATTTAGAATCACCTTTTAGTATCTCTTTTCTGAGAGCATTCTACAAAATTCACCATTTCAGCAGCTGACTATCATTGCAAGTTTTAGAATTTTGTCAATACTTGTATGCAAATTTAACCTATAACATGTTTAACAATATTTTAGAGATTTATTTAAATAATTCAAATGGTGAGGATGAATTTAACAAAAATTAAACCATTGTCTGTATTACAGTAAAATATATTTTCAAAAACCATTAGATTTCAATTTTATATACTTAATGCTGAGTCATTATAATAGTGTTTGGTAATCTATTATTGCAACTATTCATATTTTATGTTAATAAATACGTAAAATTTTAACCCATAGGGTTTCCCAGTTATGTCTTATACAGAGTTTTAGAAATACTCTGAATCCTTAAATACAAATTACTCACATATATATTCAACTTTCTGAACTTTAGAAAAATTGCTAAGGGAATCATTCAAAGTCAAATACATACTATTTAAATTGAGGACACACAAAACAAATGAGGCTAACAAAAGATATTTTCAGAATTTTGTCACAGTACAATAAAGTCTCATTTTTTGTTTTTTCTCCCAAAACAAGTAGAAAACAGTAGAAGTAGACCTCTCACATTTAAGGGATTTAAAGATTGTAGGGAGGAAGAAAGTTGGGTGACAAAATTTATATCTATTTTTTTTCTTTATTTCAGAATATTATAGAGTAGAAAAGTTTTGTTTACATCATCCACTTTGTGCGGATCAAGTCAAAGTTGAAAGGTGCCCTCTCACCTGGATAGCGCACATTGCACAAATTAGGCATGAATTTTCCTATCCCTTCTTTCCCTCTTCCACCTGTTATTTTTTTGATGGGTTTTGCTTGCATATGTGAAGTTTAGTATTGATCAATCAGATCTAATTTAGTACTGAGTGCACACGGTAGTATTTTTCCATTCTTGCAATACTTCACTAGAAGAATGCATATCTGTCTTTGTAAATTCACTTAAATAGCTTGAGTTCTCTAAAATAAAATAATTGTGTCATAAAGGGATTTCTGAAAAGACAAATATCAGGACATTTTGTATGTTTTAACTTCTCAGGATTTGTTACTGCACAAAGGTTCCCACTTATTTCTCTTGCTGTTAGAAGTTTTTCTAGTTCTCAGTAATTTTCTGTTTGGCTTCATTTCAACTTGCATTCACTCAAAGAGTTGTTCTTATGAACCTGTCTCTTCCTGCAATGCCATTCTAACTTTGTGTCTTGGAATCACTGATGGATAATCTCAAGTTTCTCCATGGTTCCAGAGAGAGAAAGTAATGTCAATCATATTAAAAAATCACACATTTCCATATGCTTCCTTGAAGGGCAATTTGCAACTTCTATCAAAAATAAATGTGCATATACTCTTTCAACTAGTAATTCAAAACCACTTTGAGCTATGTAACCTAACCCCAGTGAGAACGGCCCACATAACAAGGTCCCAAAGCAACAGATGCTGATGTGGGTGCAGAGAGAAGGGAACACTAAAGCACTGTTTGTGGGACTGCGAACTGGTACAGCCTGTATGGAAAGAAGTGTGGAGAGTTCTTGACGAAGTAGAAGTATACCTAACATTTGATCCTGTGACTCCATCACTAGGTATCTACCCCCACTCACCCACCCACCCCCAAAAGCATTTTATTGTAAGGACGTTTGCACTCAAATGTTTATAGCAGCCCAATTTACAATTGCGAAGTTGTGGAAACAACTCAAGTGCCTTTTACACATGAATGGATTAATACATTGTGTTATATGCATACCATGGAATACTATTCAGCCACAAAAAGATGGAGATATGGTGGATTTGGAGAACATTGGGTGGAGTGTTGGATGGATTTGGAGAACATTGGGTGGAGTGTTGGATGGATTTGGAGAACACGCTCCTAAGTAAAATATTGCAAGAATGGGAAAACAAGCATTACGTATTCTCAGTACTAATTTTAAACTTCCAGATTAACAACTATGCCCTTACATGAGAGAAAAACTCAATTAAATTCAAGAAGAGGAGGGAGAAGGGGTTTGGTAAGTTCTACCTAATGGGTACAACACTTGGGTAAATCACACTTTCCAGGTGAAGATCACTACTTGGAGGTCAGCTACAAATGCAATCAATCTACCCTAATCATATGCACCCTCATATTTATTAATCCATGAAAAAAATTTAAAAAAGAAATCCTCTACTCAAAATGTTTTGGAATGGTGTTAACTCTTAGTTCACTATGTATAAAATAGAAGTTTGGTCGTACATTCGTAGAATATTAATTATTTTTTGCCTTTTGTTATACAATCTTTCCAATTATACTGTAGGTTGTTTCAGAGAAAATTATAGCATCCTTTCTTTTTTAATTTATATTGTGAAAAGTTTTTCAAAATGCTACCTTTTATTTTCTAAGTTCAATGGCAAGGTTTAGGGTTGAGTGATGACAATATAGTCTCTGGGTTAAAAAAAGAAACCTCACTCTATTTTGTTTTTCTCTCTGTCCTAATACTCTGAAAAATCATTACAGTAAGTGCCTGAAAATCTTCAGGTTTATGATAAATCTTTATGTGCTAAAGAAGGCAGGTTATCAAGTTCCTTCCCAGTTTTGCCACATGTGAATTGTAAGAAATTATTAGGTGTTGACTCAAAATAGTGGCTGATCCTTTTCTTGATTTCACCTGACATCCACCTTATCCTACCTGTCACGGAAGTTTATGAATTGTATTCTATCTACTTCAGAACAGAAACATCTGAATAGTCACTGATCTCTTTGGGTTTCTGGATACTATCTAGTTTCCTTATGGAAATGCCCCTATGTATCTAAAATACTACAGACATATTCTTTGACAATAAGGAGTAACTAAGGCTGGTTAGCCACTTCATATCTGAGATGAGCAAGCTTTCTCAGCACCCAGGAGTCTCTGGTAAAGTCTACAACTGTAGCCCATTAGACTAGAGCCTTTTTCCTTGCCTTAGGTCTACAAGGTCGACCCCTTCCAAGGTCAACTGCTGCTTTGTTTTCCAGAACTTTGAATTGAGCAATCATACTTGGGGTTTATGTGAACTTGAATGTTGCTTATATTGAAAAAAAAATTATGGTTGGTCCTGAGAACTTTATTCTGAATCCTGGATTCCTTTTTCCCTTTGGGCTCAATATATGCTCCAAATGGAACAAATCACTAGAATTTTAATGTTTAACTCATGCTTGGAGTACAGTTTCATTCTCCAGTAGATATCTCCTTCTCCAGAAGGGTTGGTCCTTTTCAAAGTTTATTCTCTGCATGTTTTGTCACCTCATTCTTAATGCCATTTAAAAGGAATGCTGATGCGGAGACGCCTTCCAGAAATACTGTAAGAGAACACAAGTAAAGAATGAGTCTTCAGTAGAATACAAGGAATCCCTGAGTTACAAATATGTGACTTACATACAACTCGCACTGTCACATGGAGGCTATTACAGGTAATAGGTCAGTGCACCTGTTCCAACTTACATACAAATTCAACTTAAAAACAAACCTACAGAACCTATCTTGTTCATTACCCAGGGGCTGCCTATACTCAATTAATTCATTGTTTCAAGTTTAATATTTATGTATATATTTTACCTTTAAATATAAAAGTGATTCCTATTTTATTTTGAAAGTTTTCTAAGTTTTCCTCATGAGCAGTGTGTGAATTACCTTCTTAAAAGTTATTTTTAAGAATGTGTCACTAAGCTTAGGAAAAACCTTAAATTAAAAATTTCTGTCTCTCAGTTGAAAATAGTTTTCTTTATTCATTAGGTAACATGTTATAAAAACAAGTAAAACTAACTGAAAAACTTATGGCAATAGATTTTAAGATTTAAAAAATAAAAGGTTATATAGTATACTCAATCAAACCAGAAAAACAGAAGACCAAGTGTGTATACACACACACACATACACACGCACAGTCATGTACACACATCACTTAAAGGTAAGGCTGGTGCTGAAGAAGATAAAATGGGAAACAGAAATTTATTTTGTTTGTTTGCTGATATCACCATCCAGGATTTCCTAGACAAGCTGCCCTCTTATTTTCTTGACTTTATCGCACAAGTAGAAATAAATTGATTATGGACTGCAAAAGTGAAACAGCTGCAAGAGAAAATAATCTTGTCAATTGAAGAGCAATCATGTCAAGTGTATGTATTAAGAAAAGGCAAAATAATAGTTATTTCAAAGGTTCTAGTAACTACTTCTTTGAAATACTCAGTTAGCTGGGCTTGAACAGAGACTTGTCTGGCAAAACCATTTTAGCTTCTGAGCTGACGAAACAAATGATTCTAAAAATAATGGTGAAAAGTATAGGGACACTAAAAACTATTTAATTTAGTTTAGCAAAAAGATTTCATATAAATGAGAAACAGATCTTTAGTGACTGGATAAATATAATATGTGCCCCTAAGGGTAAAACAGAAATTTTCGATATTGAAGTAAATTAACTCAAGACTACTGGTGAAAAATTTTACCTTCAGTGACAGAATCCCTAGTGAATACACAAATGTAGTTAACTTTTATGGGACTATTTTTAGGTAGCTTATTCTCTGGCAAACCACTCTAAGAGATTAAATGAAATAATGTACATAAAGGGTTGATAGAGTATAAGCCTTTGAAAATAGTAATTATTGTTTCTTCTCAGTGAAATATTGTAATTGGTATATTTGGGTGATATCTATTATTTTTCAAAGCAATTCCAAATGCTCATGTGAGCTGCCATAATCATGTGATATAGAAATTACGGATTTTTCTGAGGCTTACATCAATTAAATGAAGCAACTGGTCAGAATTCAGATGTGCTGAGTATAAATTCTACACCCTTCTCCCTCAACCATCCATTCTTTCTTTCTGTGGTTTGATATTCACTAGGATAATCTTTTGAAGAGGAATACAAGTATCTAGACAATTAAATATACTAACACCTTATATATTCAGGTTTATCAGTCATTTTCTTTTTTAAAAACCTTAAATGTCATGAAAAAGAGGATCATGCTTATAAGAAATTTAGTAACAAAGAGAAAAGGACTTCCCCTGGATTGCTGCCTCTCCTTCCTTGCTGCACTCACCCCCAACCCCCACCCCCACTGCATTGGACTCAGGCCTTACAAAGAAGCAGCACCCAACAGATGCTGAAGGGAAAGCAATCTGAGAAAAATTAATATTTTTAAACAGCTATTTCATGCCATGTACTTAGCTAAACTGCATAGAATATCAAAACAAAACTGTAGATTGAATACAGTTTTTGATGTAGGAAGTTGATACCACTGATACATATAAAATCTCTGAGTTTACTCCTGCAATCATTGTAATTGATTTTTTTTCCACCATTTTTTTAACAAAGGACTCATTGTGACCAGTGGCATTTTGACACCAGAGGCAGTGAATGTACCGTTTAGCTAACTTATGAAATTACAAAATTTAGGATAGATTACCATGGTGCTTTGCAGAGTTCTTTCATCGGATTCTAGTAAACTCATCCAGGGGTATGAATTTCAACTGTTAGGATAAATTGTGATTTTTAGATGTACAATTTCCTTAAGTACTGGGGTAAGCAGCTGAGGTTTATTATGTAAAAACTTTCTTATTATAAAAATAAATAAATTATCTTAGTTGTTAAGTTATAATAAAATTTATTGAAGTAATATAGAATTTTGAAATATGCAGGAAAAAAAATCATTCAGAATAGTTTCATTTACTCAAAATGTTTATCCTAGTGTTCACCAGCTTCATTCTTTCAAAGTTGACTAACACCATTTAAGATTTATTTTGAGTAACTATAGAGAGGAATTGCAGGGAATAGTTGAACACAAATTTACAGGAATAATTTTGAGTGTTTATTTTAACTTCAGAAATAGACAATTTAAAAATTATATCAAATTTTATTATATATTTTTTTCCTTTGCTATTTTTCTTATCTTTATTGTAAGAGAGCAGCCATCAAAAAATTTTCCAAAAAGACAAAATAAATTCTAAAGTCTATATAAATTACAGAGTTGTGCTTTGCTTTTGTAAGCAAACTTCATTGAGATATTGATTAACTATTATTGTTGATTAGCTGTGAAGGTACAGTTATAGAAAATTTATAAAATACAAGTCCTTCTTTTTTTATATCAGTTTGATATATTTTATTCTACATGTATTCCTTTGTTAGAATACATTTTATAGAATATAAGGAATAAATTAAATATGATTATGTAAAGATGTTCTTGTTTTTAGTTAATGTTTTTAATCTTTTTTGATTACTTTTTTGGTAGATATTATTTATGTCTGTGGTTAATTTTGTAATTGTATGCTTGAGTATTTAATACAGGCCAATACCAAGGTTGATTTCGTTGCTCTATTCTTGATTCTTAACTCTCAATCCCATTTATTTCCAAGACTTTTGTCTTGGAAAATGGGCACACATATACCAAAAGTTACAGAAATTGGTAGGTATCACACTTTACTCCTCACTCTCACTCAGTCCTCATGTCCCACATACCAGCAAATCATGTTTAAACTACCTCTAAAATAAATTCTGAATCAGTCCAATTATTTTCTTCTATGTTTCCAAATAATTTTACCTGAAAAACAGCAACAGTTACCATTACTAAATTTTGATCTCCCCAAATAAATTCCCTAAAACATCCAGGTGATCTCTTAAAACTGTAAATGAAATCTCATCAATCACTCTCTTTCAGCTCTCCAGTTATTTCACATTGAAATTAAAGACATTGACAACTCATCAGCACACTCTCTTCTCATACACTCTGCTCCCTCAACCGGGGCCTTCTTTTACTGCTTTTAAAAATATTCCTTAGATCCCAAACAATATAATTCTTAGAAGAAAAGCTATGGGGAAAGCTTTGTGACATTAGATTTGGCTATTATTTCTTTGTTGTGAAGGGATTAAAAGCAAAAATAGGCAAATGGGACTACATCAAATTTAAAAACTTTGTTCACCAAAGGACAGAATTTACATTGGGAAAGATCAATTTATAGCACGAGAGAATGTATTTAGAAAGAGAAGTTAATATTCAGAGTATATAAAGAACACCAACATCTCAATATCAAAAATTCAAAACCCTAATAAAAAATGGCCAAAGCACTGAATAGACACTTCTCCAAAGATTACACAATACCTAAATATAAAGTACAACATACACACAAACTAAAATCACAATGAGCTGTCACCTCACACTCTTTAGAATGGCTGCTATTAAAACACACACACACACGAAAAAATAAAAAACAAAAACAAAAACAAAAAACACAAACACAAGATACAGTAAAAAGCATTGACACGGATTTGGAGAAGTTGGAATCCTTGTGTACTATTGATGGTGTTTTGTAAATGGTGCAATTTCGATGGAAAACAGTATGACATTTATTCAGATAATCAAAAATAGAACCATCATGTGATCCAATGATATCATATCTAAGTATATTTCCAAAGGAAATGAAGGCAGGGTCTCCAAGAGGTATTTAAAAATCCATGTTGGCTTGGTGCCTGTAGCTCAAGCGGCTAAGGCACCAGCCACATACACCAGAGCTGGCAGGTTCATATGCACCCCAGGCCTGCCAAAACAACAATGACAACCACAACCAAAAAATAGCCGGGAGTTGTGGTGGGTGCCTGTAGTCCCAGCTACTTGGGAGGCTAAAGCAAGAGAATCGCTTGAGCCCAGGAGTTGGAGGTTGCTGTGAGCTGTGATGCCATGGCACCCTACCCAGGGTGACAGAGTGAGACTCTGTCTAAATAAATAAATAAATAAAAACATCCATGTTCCCAGCACCACCACTCATGATAGCCAAGAGACAGAGTAACCCAAATGCTCATTGGTGGATAGATGGATAAAGAAAATGTCGTGTGTGTGTATGTGTGTATAGTAAAATGCTATTCCTCCTTACAAAGAAATTTTGTCACATGATACAACATGAATGAGCCTTTAGGATGTTATTCTAAGCAAAAATAAGTCCGTCAAAAAAGGCACAGTGTGGTATGATTCTACTTTACAATAAATCTAAAGTAGTCAAGTGTATCAATAAAGAAAGTAGAATGTTGACCTATCAGAGACTGGGAGGAGGGGACAAAGAGGATTTGTATAATAGGTATAGATTTTTAGTTTTTCAAGAAGAAAATGTTCTAGGTATCTCTTGCACAAATATGTATGTATGCATGTATATATACACATATACTTAATACTACAGAATTAAACAGTTATGAATGTCTGAGATGATGAATTTTGTACTGTTTTTCCACAATTATAAAAAAGACTTTTAAAACTCCCTTCTCCTAGAAAGTTTTGCTATTAGATCTTCCCTTTTCTGACCCTTTCATGGCATTTTTTTCTTAGCACACACCTCCTCTCTGCAAAGGACACCTCTCTTACACTGATACAGAGTAGCCTCTCACATATAATCTCACACGAATTTATCTCCCTAATGGCAATAAACATCATCTGAGTTCATCTTATTCACATTTACAACATTTTGAATTTACCAACAGAATGAATTTCTGTCTCTGACAGAGCTATATTTTCAATATATAGATCTGTGGATTAATAATGGAGTCTTCTAAATAAATCCTTATGAATTCATGAATGGAATATTTTAAGGGGAATTGCGGAATGCATGGATTCCCGCTAATATCCGAACAAATAAATCATACTCATTTCATTAAGATGTGAAAACTGTGTTTTGTTAAATAATTGGTTTTGTAAACAAATTGATTGAATTATGTGAATAATGAGAGCAAAGAAGAATTAGGACATATTAAGTGGAAAGTGAGTGATGGATAGGCAGAGGGCTAGATGTAGATAGATAGCAGATCCTGTAAAATGGAAAAGCTGGACGAGTAGTTGGGATAAGGCAAAATTACATTTAGATGGGTTTATTTGTCATGAGTGTGAAGGAGAACAGAGAGCCAAAAAAAGATGTGAAGTAATACAGGTATTGAGAGAAAAGGACAGATTACAGAGACAGAATGGGGAAGTATAAATCTTAGATGGTAAACTAATAAACATACAGCAGCTGGCTTAAGGCACATGTGTGCCTGAGCTATTTTGATTGACAGGAACAGGCCATATCTATCTTCAGCTATTTGACACATTCAAAACCTGATTCACTGAGATATTATGAAATGATAATAAAAGAAATTTCAAATTCAAGCTAACTCCCCAATGAGGACAATCACTGAGAAATACCCAATTGAATTTTCAGGGAATTTATTCCTGTTAAAAATTGTTCACTCTATGTAAGAAAAATGGAGGAACTCTTATTTTATTTTTGATCACATTATTGCCCACTACGCTAATACAGAATATCTGCTTCTTTCATTATGTCAAATATTGACAATAACAACCATAACTGGTAATAAATAAGGAAATTTCCAGAACAGACTTCTGGTCACCCTGCTCATCCCATTCCTCTGACATATGGATTCTGTTATTTTGCTTTTCAGCATTACATTAAAAACATGTTATACCAATGTGTATACCACATTCCAGATGCAATTCTCTTAAACTAAATATTATGTTATTATTATTTTGTTAGGCAAGAGATGTTAATAGGAGCACATCCTAGAGCTATTCCACATGAACCTTTTTAAGTTTTTCCCTTGTATGGGTAAATTTTTAAAACAAAAGCAAAGTCTTGATTTAATCTTAAAAATTGTCATCTTTCTTCTAGCCTAATATGTCATCTCTAATGTGTAAATCTATCACCTAACATAGTTTATATTAATTTACTTATATATTTTTAAATCTCATAATAACTAAGAATACTTACCTAAATACAGTTGGTGACCTTGGGAGGTCTTCCTCAGTACGGAAATTAGGAGAACAAGGAAGTGAAGCAACAATGGAACAAAGTTTAGGTCACCACACTAGATGAGGACCACGTGACTCAGAGAGCAGTTTCCTGTCCAACTAAAATAAAACTAACACACAGTAAGCACATTTACTTACTTCACTCCCACTTACTGAAAGACAGATTTAATTCTTAGAATCTGTATTCCTTGACAAGGAAAGAACTGAGGAAACATACTGGAGAAACAAATGTTGATAGATTCAGACATTTATTTATAAATATGTACAGACAAATAATATTTACAAAAAAATGCAGAACATCTAGTGCAGAATAAATTTGGAATACACAAATATCAATTTATGTAACGAATGTTTATTAACTACTGCTCTGTGCTGAGAAGTCATCATTCTGAGCCCTGGGGATACATCTATGAACCATCTAGCAGGTTTTTATGATCAAGGAGCAAACATAGAATTAATGGAAACAGAAGAAAAGTTTATTAAAATTTATATCATCTAAAGTATTCAAGAGCATTTTTTAGCAAAAGAAGAAGTCTACATGAATAGTTACAAATGTGATTAAATAATTTGTAGAGCAAACAACTACAGAGCTGACTCGCTAAATAGGTAT
This sequence comes from Loris lydekkerianus, assembly GCA_963574355.1. NCBI lineage: Eukaryota > Metazoa > Chordata > Mammalia > Primates > Lorisidae > Loris > Loris lydekkerianus. Next base: position 48,395 of record CAUYPK010004247.1, on the reverse strand, counting down.
CACTAAAGAAAAACAAACAAACAAAAAAAAAAAAAAAAAGAAGTCCAAACACCAAGACAAGTGATTCTCAAAGAAATTCAGGCTAAAAAGGCAAAAAGGTGAATGTTACCATTATGAGGTTGTCTTTTCTGTTGGTCTTAAAGGTGGCTTTGGACGTAGAAAAGAAAAGGAAGTAACTGTGGTTTTTAAAACAATATTTAATTATTACGATTGCCAATTCAAACCCTGATTATTTCAAGATAAACTTATAAAATTTATTCTATATAAAATAGCTAATATATTTGCTTATTTTATAAATTTATTAATAAAATTTCTCCTTTCAATTTTTTTTTTTTTTTTTTTTTTGTGCAGTTTTTGGCCGTAGCCGGGTTTTAACTCACCACCTCTGGTATATGGGGCCGGCACCCTACTCCTTTGAGCCATGGGCACAATTTTAAGCTGCATATTTTTCAATAAGCCTTTCAATTTTAAGCTGCATATTTTTTCTTTAATCACTTCATTTTGCTGATTTATACAGGCTGTCTCTAATCCATGATACTACAACTGTTAAAATTCCACATTTCCACATTTGACCTTATGTGATAAGTCACAGTCAAAATACTATAAATAGCTCATAACACAAGGGGAAAAAGACTCTCCCAGGTCCCTCCATCTGTAATATGTCATATCCACATGTGCCCACATACCCTCACACAAGCATGCTCATAGAGAGTAAGAAAATGGCATATGTTCAGGGCTGGACATACCAATGTCAGAGTCCCCCATAGTCCCATATGAGGTCCAGACCTACATGCATTCCACGTTTTGTTTTGTTTTTTGCATATTTTATACTCTATGGTGCAAGGATATTGCTGAAAATGTTAAAAGGGGCTGTTGATACTCCAATGGGTAACAGTGATAAGAAAAGTTGGAAGCATTTATATTTGTCTATGGAACAGAAAGTGAAGCTGTTATAGAAACTTGACATCAGTGTAAGTGTTAAACATCTCATAGAAGTGTATGATGCTGGATTGACCACTATATATGATCTGGAAAAACAGGAGAATAAACTGTTGAAATTCTATGATGAACGTGATGAACAGAAGTTAACACAAAATAGTAAAAACACTATGTACAGCTAAAAATGAAGAACTTGATTGTGTATGGGCAAAGTGCAGCCTTTAGGGTTACAATGAATGTGAACACATGCCACTTAATGGTCATTATTAAACAAAGATTTATCATGATGAACGTTAAAAAGAAGAAAGGTATGGTGAATTATCAAGCTGTTTGCCAAAATTTTTTAAAAATGCATAATACTGCAGAGAGAGGCAAGATAGAAGAATAGAGATATCAGTCACCAGATAATCTCAGAAGGGAAGGTTTTAGAGGAAAAAAAAATAGACAAGGTATACTTAAGAGGAAAATTGACAGAACCTATTCAAGTTTCAGCAGGAAGAAATTGGGAAGGAGAATGTAAAGAATGTAGATTTCAGCAGAGATCACCCCCTGAGGAATTTGGAGCCCTCTGGAAAAGGTAGAGGGTAATGTTCCTCTTCCCTTCCCTCACATCTCTGGAAGATCATAGGCTCCCAAACTGTGGATCAGTTTTCTCTATCTACATGACCCCCAAAGCTGGTACCGTCAGAGAGTTTCTCGAGAACTCCGGAGTCACTGCTCTTCACCACAGACCTAATCCAAGATGGCTTTTGCACCATTATTGTGTGCCTTTGTCCTCCCCAGGGAGCTTTAGCTCTTCAATTTTCTTGTCAGCGGTTCCTGCATCAACATTTCTCAACTCCTGCTAAGACCATGACAATTCGAGAGGCTAGTGAGTGCCAGAGAAATTATGTGATCATAGAACTTAGACATTCAGAAAGGATAGCTTTCAGAAAGAGAAGAAAGTGCAGCAAGGCAGTGTCTTGGGATCAAGGGGGGCCTGAGTGCCAGCTGTCCTCCATTCAGAGTCTTCTTCACTCCCCCCACCAACCCACAGCTGCTGATGCAGCTATCACAGTTCCCATATACGTCAGCACAGGGGCTCCATGGGACGATTGAGTCAGAGCTCTCAGGAGTGGCTGTTATCCCTCTGTTGGTAACAGAGTGTGCCCACCACACTCAGGCTTCCACAGGGAGTGGGATCCTATAACCCCAGGGACGCTATTGTGTTGGTCAAGGACAATCTGTAAACTAATCTTGAAAGGTGAGTGAGTGTATGTAGAGTCATTATAGTTATCTAAAAGGAGAGCCTGGTTTGGGTCCAAGTGCATTCAGTACAGGGCAGGATCCTAGGTAGGAGGCTTCCAGCTTGTGATCTTATTGCTAATGAGCTCAGCTAGTTTGAGGTGCTGCTTATACCAAGACACCAAAAGTAGATCTGTGGGGCAAAGCAAGAGGCAGAAGAGAGAAACCCACTTCTGCCTGCCAGTCTGGGAATCCAGGATAGCCCCTCCCCCATGAGTAAACTACTTGGCTTGGTGAGGCCCCTTCAGCCCCCTCTAGGTGGCTTTCCCCAGCGACCTGGAATTTGACTTTCCATCACTGCTAAGACAGCTCTTGTGCTCACTTTTGTGAAGCCTGGATGTGTGTATATCTGAGTCTGCCTCACTTAGCTTCACTCCTCCAATTATCATGCCTGTGGTGCAGCGCAAGAAAAAATAACATGGGAACTCCAGATTTCACCTATCCTCTAGGACATTATGACTGAAATACAGGGTATCATCTGTGACTACTATGAATACCTCTATGCACACAAACTAGAAAACCTACAACAATGGATAAAGTCTTGGAAACCAAAAAACTTTCCAAGCCTGAGCCAGGATAAAATAGAAGTCCTGAATAGACCAATAAAGAGTAGCAAGATTAAAACAATATTAAAAACTCACAAAAGATAAATGCTCCAGCCCAGACAGATTCGTAATGGAATTCTAGTGTACCTTCAAAAAACTGGTGCTCATTCTACTAAAATTATTATGTAACATTGAGAAACAGGGAACTTTCCCTATCTCATTCTATGATGCCAGTATTACCGGATACCAAATTCAGGAAGGAAAACAACAGCAACACCAAAACAACTACGAACAGTATCCCTTATGAACATAGATAAATAATTCTGTCATATCTATGCATACAAATCCTCAACAAATACTAAAAAGCCAATTCAATAGCACATCACAAAGATAATCTACCATGATCAGGTAAGTTTCATCACAGAGACATGAGAGTAGCTCAACACATGCACATCAATAAATATGATTCACCACATAAACAAAAGTAAAAAACAAAAAACCATATTATCATCTCAATAAACACAGGAAGCTTTCAATAAAATCCAGTATCCCGTCACAATAAAATCCCTCAACAAGGAAGACATAAAGAGAATATACATCAAAATAATAAAAGCTGTTATAACAAATCCACAGCAAACATAATACTGAATGGGGGAAAGTAGAAAGTACTCCTTCATAGAACTGGAACAAGATTAATGTCTACTGTCTTCATTTCTAATCAGTATAATCCTAGAAGTCCCAGCCAGAAAAATCAGGTAAAAGAAAGAAATAAAAGGCACCCAGGTCAGAAAATTGTAGGCCAAATTATTCCCATTCGCAGATCATATCATCTCATATCTAGAAAACTCGGCATATTATAGCAAAAGACTCCTAGATTTGATAAATAAAATCATCAAAGTTTCAGGTTACAAAATCAATGTACACAAATCAGTACCATTTTCCTATACTAATAACAGTCAAGTTGAGGGTCTAATCAAGAACGCAATGCTATTTAAAATAGCTACAAAGAAAATAATATACTAAGGAATGAACTTAACCAAGAAGGTAAAACAAATTTACAATGTACAAAGAGAGTAAAAAAACCTGGTAAAAGAAATCATACATAACATAAACAAATGAAAAACACCCCATGCTCATGAATTGGAATGATCAACATTATTGAAAGGTCCATACCTCCCAAAATGATTTACAAATTCAATGCAATTCCCATCAAAATACCAATGTCATTTTTTACAAATCTAGTAAAAAACATCCTAAACTTCACATAGAACTAGAAAAAATCCTAATTAATAATCTTAACCAAAAACAAATTTGGAGACATGACATTATAATTTGAGTTCAAATTATATTATAAGGCTACAGTAACCAAAACAGCATGGTACTGGTATAAAGGTAGAAAAAAAGAACAAAGGAACAGAACAGAGAACCCATATATTAAAAGACTGATTTTTAACAGAGCTGAAAAAACAAACAAACAAAAAAAAAAAACCTATGCTGGCAAAGGAGATAACTGATTCCATAAATGGCTCTGAAAAAATTGAATTTCCACATACATAAGATTAGAATAGTATCTCTATCTATTGCCATATATAAAAATTAACTCAGATGGATATTAGACCTCAATATGAGACCTGAAGCCCCCCAAAAAATCTGGGAAAAAACATAGGAAAAACTTTTTTAGACTTCAGTCTAGGCAAAGAATCTATGACTAAGATCTAAAAAGCAAATACAGAAACAACAGAAATAAATGAGACCATTAGCTTATAAAATTTCTGCACAGTAAATAAAATAATGAATAAATAGACAAACTACTGAATGGGAGAAAATACTTACAAACTAGCATTTGACAAAGGATTAATATCTAGAATGTGCAAAAAAACCAAATAAATTAGCAAGAAAAATTCAAAAATACAAATTCTTCATCAAAAATTGGGAAAGACAAACAAACAGATTTATTTTCAAAACAATATACAAATGACCAATAAACATATGAAAAAAGGTTCAGCAAAAATAGTTAGGGAAATGCAAATTAAAACTATAATGAGATACCACCTTATCTCTATCATAGTGACTATTATTAAAAAAAAAATAGATGTTTGTGTGTATGTGGTGTAAAAGGAATACTTACACAATGTTGGTGGGAGTATAAATTAATACAAACTCTAAGGAAGACAGTATGGAGATTCCTGTCATTCAATCCAGCAATCCCACTACTGGGATCAACTGAAAGGAAAAGAAGTCATTATATCAAAAACACTCCTGCATCCAAATGTTTATCACAGCACAATTCACAATTAAAATGATTTGGAATACATCTAAGTGCCCATCAACATGCCATATATACATATCATGGAGTACTACTCAGGTATAAAAAGGAATGAAATAATATCATTTGCAGCAACTGGGTTGGAACTGAAAACCATTATCCTAAGTGAAGTATCTCAGGAATGAAAAAACAACACCATATATTGTGGCTAATAAGTGAGAGCTATGTTATGGGTACCCATAGAAATAAAATGATGTGAAGTTCACTGGAAACCAAGAAAGGGGAAGGTTTGCAGAAGATCAGGGAGGAAAACTTATTTTTGTTAATCAGGATCATTTTGGTTCCAACAGAGTACAGTATACACTATTGAAGTAATGGGCCCATTAAAAGCCCTGACTACAGCACCATACAGTTCATTTTTGCAAGAAGAACACTTGCACTTCCTAATATTTTGAAAGAAAAGTTATATAAAAAACACTACCTACATTTTTAAAGAATTGTGGTGGTAAATAATCTGCTGATCATCAATCAGTGGACAAATTCTTTGACAAGTTTGCCGAGATTACCACTGATGAAAACATGACACCAGATCAAGTCTGTAAAGTAAATGAAACATCACTGTTTAAACGTTATTGTTCCAGAAAAGACACTGTCTGGAGTACACGATACAGCCCCTGTGGGATTTAAGGACAGAATAACTGCGCTGGAATGTGCTAAAGCAGCAGGTTATGCACACATATGAACTTACTGTAATAGGCAAAATCTTGAGACTTTGGTGTTTTCAATAAATGAATTTCTTACAAGTCCATTATTATGCTAAAAAATGTATGGATTACCAGAGACATCCCATCTAATTTGTTTCACAAGCATTGTGTGCTAGTAGCTGGTGCTCTCCATGGGGAAGCTGGAGTGGATGATGACTATGAGATTTTGTCATTGCTTAACAATTCTTCTATTCATCTTTCAGCTAAAACTCTCTTAAAAATAATGTGTATTTTATGCTTTTTTCTGCAACTGTGATTTCATTAATTCAGCCATGTGACTGGAGTATCCTTAGATCAATGAAGAGTAAGTACAAAAAATTTTTCTTAGACAGCCTAGTAGCACCAATGAACAGAGGTGTGGGTGTGGAAGGATCTCATACATGCTGTTACCAACTCTTGGAATACAATGACCAAAGACACAGTGGTACGTGCCTGACACAACTTTGTTTGGTGATGATGACGAACATGATGGTAACATACTGAACAAAAGACAAAAACCATTGCTGTAGATTCAGATAATTCCAGTGCAAATATTTCCAAAGACATCCAGCAGAAGACCTCTTCATCCCTGGTCCCTTAACTGCTTCTGATATTTCTTCTCACCAAAAAATAAAATATAATGTGCAGTAACCTTTTAATCAAACATAGCATTGCAGGTGGGATGGACAACCTGCCATTGTTTGGTGTTGCTGTTGTTGAACAACTAATATAGGCTTTCTGGTGATGCTACTGTGCTAATTACTCTGAATGCATTGTTTTATTAACTGTATTAATTTTATGTTGTATTTTTCCTGTTGAGTACTTAAGTGTGAATAAGTATAAGAAATGATTTCTTATCAGTAGTATATGTCTTCAGAATCAAAATGATGATTTTGCCAAACTACCAGGCTATCTAAATTGGTGACTTAGATAGTGACACCTTTGCTTTTGATAGTTCAATATACATAAATTTTGTTGAGATACAAAATTATTAAAAATATTGTATAAAATTACCTGAGCTGATGTATACAAGGTGCATATGAAGTATAAATGAATTGTGGGTCCCCACACCAAGCTATCTCATTATGTATATGTGAAATTACAAAATATGAAAAAAAAATAAATTCCAATAAACTCTGGTGTGAAGCATTGAGGTAAAGAATACTCAACAAGTATACAAAACCTTGTAAAAATAATCATTTCTTATGATTCTAATGAGTACACTTAAACTCTATGATTCTTAGAGCTTTTTAAAAATAATTAGACTGTTAATAAGTTAGTAACATTTTATTCAAAATTGCAAATTTAGTCAATTATTAAACCACATATTTAAAACTAAAACAATTCTTATTTGTTTTATGCCCTAAGTCAAATCTCATAAACACTATAGGCATGCAAATGCAGGGTACAAAGGCATTTTTTAAAATACAAAAATGCAGAGAAAGAATAGCAATATTTATTTCATCATTTTTAACTAATATTAATTATTCTAGGTTCAATTATATCATCCCAAATGAATTTCTGTTACTTTCTATACAAACTGTGGGAGTTTCCTCTTTCTTAGGGTTGGGAATTTATAGTGATGGAATAGTGGTGTGCAGAACTCTAGCCTCCAATTTTAATAAGGCACAATGAAAGGTACCTTATTACCTTAATTAATACATCTGTACTGAAAGACATTTGCGACCTTCACTGAAATTGTAGCTAATTTTTTTAGTGCTTCAGGTAGTTTACACATTTATTCAGCTATCTGAAATATTTAAATGTCATTCTAATGTGCATGCTTTAAAGCTCTGATTCTGTGGTTAATGCCTTAAAGTGATGCCAATGAGTGTTAAAAGCACAATGCTACAACAAATGCTACAACAGATGAACAGATATAACCAAAAGCTTAATATCTATCCAACAGAAAGTTTAAAAGTAGAAAATATAAACAAAACACAGAAATTATTTAAAAACAACAGCATAATCAAGGAAAAGTTCCTGGTACACAAGAAACTTTGACAGGATCCACTGAGTGGCATATACAATTAAGAATTAAAAAGGCAGACACTTGAATACATTCCAGTGAAATCCATACATTTTCTTAGAGAAATTGTCACAAAATCATGAGAGAAAGAAAAAGTAAACCCCAACAATAAAAATGCAGTTGTTGCCTTGTTATGATGATTTTCATCAACAGAACGTGAGATGACAATCCAGTGGAGCACTTAAATCCACTCATTCATCCAAATATATTGTCTTTTTTTTTTTTTTTTTTTTTTTTTAAGAGTCTCACTAAGTTGCCCTTGGTAGAATGCCTGGGCATCACAGATCACAGTAACCTCAAACTCTTGGGCTTAAGTGATTCTTTTGCCTTGCCTCAGCCTCCCAAGTAGCTGGAACAACAGACACCTGCCACAACGCCTGGCTATTTTTTTCTTGCAGTTGTCATTGTTTAGCTGGCCCAGGCCAGGTTTGAACCCGCTAAGCATGGGTGTATGTGGCCAGCTCCCCATTCACTGAGCTATGGGCACTGCCAAAATATACTGTCTTGATTGCCATTTGTATGGTAGGGCACTATTCAAAGAGCTATAAATATAATAATCATATTCAGAAGCAAGCCCCCACTTTCAGGTAGCTTACATGCTACACAGATATTAAAATTACACACTATGCACACACACGTATGCACACAGATACACAAGCACAAAACAAGCACAGCTAAACTTTCTACCCAGAAAATGCATAATCATTTCTTTGTCTAATCAGAGAAGGATTTAGAAAAAAAAATTAGACCATTTACAATTTCAAAAAAACTTTCTACCTCATGAATTTTGCTTCACTGAACTACAGTTTGGATAATTGCACTAAACTAGCAAAATTGCTGCAAACGTCTATTTTTCTTTTAAGGTAGTTCTGTCTACAGAATATCCAAGCAAATGGTCTGGTAGGAAATCTTTTGATTAATCAGCCTTTATGTTCAGTATATATTATGTTGATAATTTTTATTTGATTCCTTTGCAGGTAAGACATTCAAATACATGAATACATAAAATTAGTCAATTTAATGAATATTTCACTGAATGACTCTGAAAGCATCAAAAGGATTATAGTACAAAAACCTTTTAGAAATTAGCCTGCCACAGACTCATCTTGTCTATACAAACTGGAAGTTTCAACTCTAACGTGAATGGCGCTATTCGGAGCTGCATTGCACATAGTTTTGTTTTTGTGTACTCCATAGACATATTTCACCAGGTAAGACTGTTTTAATTCATTTCATAGTGTTTCTCACAACTTAATAAGATTGCATGTTTTTAATTCTAAATTAAAATAGCAGCCCCATGGAGTTACAGCTCTTGCTATTTTTCAGTTAATGTAAGACTGTCATAATTTGTATTAACAAAAATATTTTTCTGCTATAAGTTTGCTTTTCTGTCATCAATATTATTTAATGAAAATAGAATTGTTGTTGCATTTTCTTGTTTACAGATCGGACCTTATAAAATATATAATAGAGAATGAAACCTTTAAGCTCAGAGAATGGGTACAAACATTTTTGAGAGATCTTAAGTTGTATTTTCTAATATTTTCAAAGTAATTATTCAAATTATACTGACAACATGTTAAACACTCTGTGGTTATCAGCATATTAATTTTTCTACTACACATAAATGCAGCATATATTGTAAGATAAAATATACATATTTGCATGTTATATATCATATATTAAATATTACCTGCTCAAAAATCTGTTAAATAGTAATGAGAACTCATACAATGTACTAATGTATGATAAAAGTAGAATATTGTAAAATAAGTTGGTAGCATAGAAAATTGTGGTTTACTTAAGTCAGAGGCAATCATGTATTTAGTCATTGAATTGTTGCTAAGGAACACTCAGCTAAGGAAAAAACGAAGAACCACAACCGGGAGGTCCACATAAAGCTTTGAATTATACATGTCTGCATGAGTAAACTCTTCAGAAAACATATCAGGGATTAGCACACTGCTAGTCCTTTTAAAAGGTCATTAAAATTGAGGAACAGCTAGAAAAATTCTCAAAATAGCAGGGTAGCCACGAAAGTCTGTACCTGCTTGGTTTTCTTATTATATGTGCAATTTTAAGTGCCTATGTATTATCCATATTTCTTGTTTGCCCTACATTTTATGAAATCATTACATATGCATAAATGTGCACTATGTAAAGTTTGAAAATGATTTAAATGATTCTACAGCATTGTATAAAACTAAAAATTTTAACAAAGTGATATTCCTAATGTTTATAACCAGCTGCAAAAAAGCTAATTAGGCCAAATGATGATGGACATTTCTTCTTTTTCTATATTTGCTTAAATTATCTTTTGTGACTAATCTAGTTGCTCACTAATTGGTCTTTGAATAAATATCATATGCATAAAGAATGATTTATCAACAGAAAGAGTTAGCTGTATTAAGTAAGATTTGAGCCTCATTATAACATTGCTTTGCTAAATCGAGAGCTGACGTGTAAGCCAACCTTGTGCCAATTGAACGCTTGGCAGAGATGCTGAATGTGGCATGACTATTATCTTGGAGTCCTGATAACATATAAAAGTAATTCATGTGATTTTCAACCATCTCCACACAGAATAGTAATTTATCTAAAGGATATGTGTGTGTGTGTATGTATACATATATATATTTACTGAGTATAAAATAAATAACAGAAATGGAATAAAAATATATAAAATATAAGTAACAATCAATAGCCTCTCTGAATCCATTTAGCTTTATTTGATATAAAATCATAGCAATTGATTTGTTAATACCTGCAGCAGAATACAATCATTATCTTGGGGGAAATGCTGCAGGTAGAACTGCAACATATGATTCAATTTATTGTCTTTAAAGCTTTGCATAAAGAATTACTCAAATTACCATTTCAGTTTTTCTAAGATTAAGATTTCCCTATGCCTACAAAAGTGCAGTAAATAAAAAAGAATTGATTTGAATCAGAATAATTGGAATAAATAGATACCAAATGGTAAGAAAAAATACTTTATGCATTGATTTTAATGTAAAATTTACTTGATATTCTGCAGTCTGCAGCATTTTCCTGATGTCATTCAACTGTGATAGTCTCCCATGGACTCAACAAAATGATTCTTTACCTAATTGCCTTAAATGGCAATGTTAACTTCTCTTAAACTGTGAAAATCTGTCAGTAATCAGACATCTGGAAAGCAGGCTTCCTATTCCTTAGACTGAAGAGTCAGCACTCATCCTCACCCTTTCCCGGTTGCAGAATGTCCATGTTTTCATCAGGGACTGTCTTTTAAAGGTGGACCTTACAGCATCAGCAGTCAACTTCTGTTGATTCTGTGTTCGTTTGAACACCTATTATGAGCTATAGCTATAGAATTTCTTTATTCCCAGTGCGTTAAGAATCATAAAATAGATGAAGCTCTTGGATTTGAAATTTTGATAATGATTCCAAAAAGATTAAATACTTTTAATGTATTCAATTTCAAAATTAAAAACCACAAAAAATTGTTGGGAGAAAAAACACCAATAAAAGATAATGTGCTCTCTCTCTCTCTCTCTCTCTCTCTCTCTCTCTGTCTTCCCTGTCTCCTTTTGTGTGTGTGTGTGTGTGTGTGTGTGTGTGTGTGTGTGTGTATCTGTACATACACATATAAAAATTTTGTCAGAAATATTTACATCTTATGTCAGACTTTTTTAAAAGGACATCATTCTATTATGTTTTTAATATCTAGCCCCGTGATGTGCTTAATTGTGGAGATTGAAGGGGAAAGAAGGGAAGACGAAGGACAGAATAGAAAGTAAAGGAGGGAAGGGATGAGAAAATGAAAGAATGGATAAGATAAAAGGAATAGGTTATGAAAAATATTAAATATTAAAGGCCTCAATTATCAAAAGTATTGTAACAATAATAATACATTCATAGGCACTGATATAGGGGTTTCAAGACCATTTCACTTGGTCTCCTAGTTAACATATAGAGAATTTAGAAGCAATGGACATTTTATCAAGAAAATAATATTACTTAAGAAAATATTCATTAAAACCATATAAGAATAATTGTTTATTATCTATCTATTTGCCTGGTATGATAAGCTTTGAAAGACAAAATAAATTCAAGAAGGTGAAATATCCTTAAAGAGGTACCCTTGAGTGAAAAAAGTCATTCTTTAATTAAGTCTAATCATAGTAAGAACTCTGTTTTCCCTGAAAAAAGGATATTATAAAGACATATTTGTTTAATTAAGCATACAAGAGTTTTTGTTTCATTTTCAATGAAAAATCAGTTAATGACTTTGCAAAGAGGACGAGTAACTTTTATTGAAACATTTGCATGCTATGAAATTAAAGTAGTACAACTAGTTTAATGTGAGAAACTCATAAAATCAAATTTTTTTCAGTCTTCCTTTCTTGAAGCCACCAGTTATTTTTCTGTATCATTATTCAATGAGGTTCCAATTGCAAATGTTAATTTTGTTTTAATTAAAAACAATGAATTTACGTTTGAAAATGGACTACTCTATGATGTTATGTAGCATCATAATTTAAAGAAGAACCAAAAGTACTTATGACAAGAAAACTCTATTAATTCCAGTCTAACTAAAAAGAAAAATGTTTCTAAATGTATAAACCCTTATTTATATAAATTTAAAATGATGTCATTTTTAACTAATAATTTGTGTTTTAAAACAATTTAAAAGATTTTGTTTCACATTTAAGATAGAAAGGAAAAACTAAAACTGGATATTAAATTATAACATGTTCAAAGGAATTGCGTCAACAATTGCATTGATTAAAAAATAAGCTATTCTATAAAATGTCAAATTACAATCAAGGAAGAGGGAGAACAATGATCACAGCTAGTGGAATTATTCCAGTTTTGCTTTGTTTTCAGCATAATTAGGTGCCAGGATATTCATCACTCCTCATGTGAAGCATTCTCTAGTGACCCTTGCTAGAAGAGAGAAGGCATATTTAGGCTTTTCTGGACAGAAACTGGAATTTCTTTCATCTCGAAAAAATGCTTTAAGGCTTCTCTTCATGGTGACTATATTAAGGGAATCATATTATCATTATTTTATATGAATATAAAATTAAAAAGTTATAAAAAGCAGTTATGAGAAATGAACTGATACCTCAATGACAGACTAAATCATGAAATGGTGGGTAATGCTATAAAAATTTGCATGCTCTAAGGCAAAAATGGCCTACCTTTTGTAATGTGCAAATTTACAATTTTATTGGTCAACAGTGGTCATTTATCATAGAGTAAACTAGAAAACTCTAAGTAGATGACATGGTATCCATGCAAAATTATATTCTTTTACATTAAGAAATTAAAATGGTCCTCTGATAAAACTTGTAGTTAACTCATTTTTTAAAATTTAATTTTTTTATTGCGGACACACAGAAGTAGGTTACAATGTTTGCATTTATGAGGTAAAGTCCCTCTTATCATTGTGTCCCACCCCTAAGAGGTGTCCCATCCCAGGCCCTGTTCCCCTCTCCCTGCACCTTTTTTCCCCTGTCCTGCACCTTGAATTGACTTGAATTTTTCTCTTATGTGGATGTGTACTGGCTTCATATTAGAATTGATGACATTGAATTCTTGCTTCTCCATTCTTCTGATACTTTACTAAGAAGAATGTGTTCCACCTCCTTCCAAGTTCATACAAAAGATGTAAAGTCTCCATCTTTTTAAATGGTTGAATAGTATTCCATGGTATACATATCCCACAGCTTGCTAATCCTTTCCTGGGTTGGTGGGCATTTAGACTGCTTTCACATCGTGGCAATTGTAAGCTGAACTGTGACAAATAGTCTAGTGCAAATGTCTTTATGATAAAATGATTTTTTTTAATTCATTTTAATATTTAAAATATTGCCACAGGAAAATTATAACATTTGCCATTATATATTTTGATTATTTCATCCAATTCTCAAGGAAGATGTTTAAAATGTGAATCTAAAATAATATTTTTAATTTCAGAATTTCATTTTCCCAAATGCATGTCCTAGGAGATTACTCTCCCACTTAACCGAGTTTAGCTCTCTTTAAGGACACTCATGTAACTAAGCACAATGGCTATTCCAAGAACTCTTAATGTAGAGTAACAATGGAATCAGTCATGTCTCATTAAAGCTATCTCCAATTATACAGAGAAAATTGGATACACTAGTTCAATTATTCTAACAGTTCAAATACATCCATTATGTTTTTGTATTCACATTTAATGTTTCTGTGCTTGGACATTTTGTTTTGCACGTTCCATGTCACAGTATATAATCCAAATCTAGTCATATTTGCCTTAGTCTGTTAGGGTTACCATAACAAAATATCAATTATTTAGAAACTTGTAAAGAACACAGATTTATTTTTCACAGTTCTGGAACCTCAAGATTAAGATGCCAAGAGATTCAGAGTCTGGTGTGGGTCTATTTCCAGTATATAGACGGTGCTTTTTTGCAGTAATTTCACGTGACGCAATGGGCTAGGATACTAATCCCAACCATGGGGACTGCACCCTCATTATCCACTCCTTCTAACCCTCGGGTTGAGGATTAACATATGAATTTGGGGAAGGACACAAACTTTCAAATCATAGCCAGAGTATAATAAATACTATTTATCAGTTTCCCAACCTGAAAAACAAGATAGGAAATTTAATGTAATGAATTTCTACCCCTACTGTTTTTTTTTTGACAACTCAGTCTCAATTTGAATCCACTACACAAGCTCTTTTACTACTGCTCTGCCACTTCTCTTTGGCTGTTAAAATTATAAATAGGAAACATTTTGTCACACCTCTTAATGACAACTCTTACTCTAATAGTAAAATATCACCTGTCAGCTGCCAAGGGATTTTGAGTTAGTAATGGTTAGTGTCTATCAACATTAGTAAATAAAGATGGGATGGTACATAGAGGTGGCAAAAAATGTGGGTTGAAGAGAACAGATCCTAGTGCCTGAGACACAGAATTACAGGTATCTGATAAAGACAAATGCCAGTTCAGAATGTGAGCAGTGATGGAAATGTGACCTTTTTAAACTGACAAGACTGTGCAACAAAAACATGTCACGCAATATACTGTCACATATATTTTATGGATAAATTAAATTACGTGATACAACAACACATTTATTTTATATTTGTACAAATGCTCTGTGCTGATTATTAGCTTCATCTTCCTCATCTGTAACCACCATTGACTCACTTTCAGTTAAGATGGTATTTCCCTCGACATTTTCAGTTGGATTGCAGATAATTCATTGTTAAAGACTTAAAGATTATTATCAATAAACCATTTAGTTATTTTGGTTTTGAAGTTGCTAGTATATTAAATGCTGCAATTATCACATAAATAGACAGTGAGTGGAGTACAAGAAAAGAAAAATCAAAATCTGTATTTCCTTGTTTTGATGAAGAGCAGTGACAACTACATAACCCCCGTCTCTGAAGACTCCATCTACTTAAACCAATTATGAGCATTCATGTGTGCACACACACAGTACATGTTTATAATGATCTGGCACTAGTGAGACTGAAGAATTGACTTATTTAACAAAAAAAAAAAAAAAAAAACTTTGTGGGTTTTTCCCCCCAAATTAACATACCAGGGCCTAGTCCACCAATCAAAGCAATTTTAGAACTCTTTCTGTGAATTGGCCATCAGAGCTGTTGATGTCCTGAATGTCATCAAATTGTCTTCCTTTCCATATACCCATTACATTTGGATAAAGAAAAAAGTCGCCAGAGGCCAGATGAGGTGAGTAGGGAGGGTGTTCCAATGCAATTACTTATTCACTGGCTAAAAACTCCCTCATAGACAATGTCATGTCAGAAACCTGGTGCATCATTGTCATCCAAGAACCATGAGTTGTTGGCAAACAGTTCAGGTTGTTTTTGTCTAACTTTTTCACACAGCCTTTTCAGCACTTCCAAATAGTAAACTTGGTTTATTGTTTGTCCAGTTGGTACGAATTTATAATGAATAACCCCTCTGATATGGAAAGGAGATCAACATTGTTTTGTTACTTAATTTGGACTGACAGGACTTTTTGGTCATGGAGAACAGGGTGCATTTGGATGCTTTATTTCAGGTTCTCCTGGCACACTCATGTAAGGACCAGGGAAAACATGGCCCAAAACATCATCTTGCCTCACAAAAGGTCTTGGCAAATTTTTGACCAACCTTTGCTTTTGTTCATTGTCGATTGCCCTGGGGATCATTTTCGCACAAATCATTCTCATGCCATGATTTTCAGTTGAGATTTTCCTAGTTGTTTCTCTATCAATATTTACTTGGTCTGCTATGCTTCTCACACTCAGCCAATGATTTTGGTGCACAATTCAACAAATTTTGCAATATTTTTGCCAGTTCTGCTTGTTACTGATGGCCCTGATCTCGCCTCATCAGTGATGCTTTATCTACCCTCATGAAAACATTGAATCCATTTGTACCCTGCCCATAAACTTGCACTGACATATCTCTGACTCCACTTGCACTCTTACTAAGTTTTATAAGAAATTTAATGTTTTTTTATTGCTCTAATTGAAATTGTGATGTTCTTGCAAGAGTACATAAAAACATGCAACAATAATGGACCTCACACAGCAAGACGCTGTGACATGAAGATTTTACAAGATCACCTGTGAGACACTGATATACCGAGGTTATGAAATCTTACAGAGTAGGTGTACAGAGCCAATGTAAGCACAGAGTGGAAAGTTCACGAACTTAATCATCAGACTCAGTAAATTTATTTTATATGTACTGAAAAAGTCAAGGTTCTGAGCCTGTAATTGTAAGGAGAAACCCCTCTATTTGAAAATAGATTTTCACAGGGGTAGTTGGCATTATCAAACAATGTACCTTGTAAACTGTAAGTAGAAGATCTGGAACTGAAGCCATATGAGGGAAAAAATAAGAATCAAAACTCCCCGTGATTAGAAGTGTATACTGTCACTCTGGCTTCCTATTGTCTGGTAACTCCTCTTTTAAAAAGACTTTATTTTAATCTGATGATCCAAAGGAAAAACAAAACAAAACAAAGAAGCAATAGCCTACATTGGGCAAATAGCACCTGAGGGCAGTATGAGATAATCCTCCTCATTTTCTCGGCCCACCACCACTGTGTGAGAATTGGCGTAGATGGACTATGGTGTCTGCAGAGGCTGGGCCTGGGAATGTTCATTCTGCTTTGCCTTCTTGGATCATACCCTTTCAAATACTTGTTCTTACTTTTCATTTGAGAAAATCTCTATTATGCTATTTTTTGCATGTGTATTAAATTATTGGCATTGAAGTCAGATAGACCTGACTTCCAATGATTTCTTTGTGATTATTCAGTGTATAACCAGAGGAAGGCTAATGACCCTAATAGCCTTCACTCAGGTGAGTGAGGATGGTGTCTATTACACCAGTGAGGAATCACCCTGCTTTTTTTTGGCTTCTCTGTGGTTACAGCTACAAAATGAAAAGGAATATTTCCCTCGACAGAGAAGATATTTAATCAAGTCCAAAAGTATAAATGATAACAGATCTTATGTTTTGAGATGAAAAATTATTATTTAAAATTAATGTATTAGTGATAATTCTTAAAGTTGAGAAGACACTTCACCTAACTCCTAACAATTTATAATTCAATGTAATTTTTATTTTACTTTTAATAATGCAAGTTCTCTTATATCCATGTGCTTAATAGGGTACTTGAATTTCTATCTTACAGAAAGACCAGTAAGTTTTCTGGGCATAGTTAAGGACTTTTTTGTTTTTGTTTTATTGTAATTCTTTTAAATGAACAAGTTTAAAATTTGCTTTTAGACTATTCACAATATCTGGTAGGTATTTCTACAATTTACTCAGTCTCTTATAAATTACAGATATCATTATGCAAAAAGTATAGTTAATTTTATTTGTGGAGAGGGATATGTAAATATAAATTTTCACCTTTTTTCTGGAAAATAAACTTTAAAATATGGCTTTGAGATTTAAATTTACCTTGTATTTTCCATAAATTACTTAGCAAAAAACTTTTTTCCTTGAGTTGATTTTCAAAATGTTTTTAGCTCCCTCTATAAAGGACTGTTTTGATGTACTGCTGGAACTGGTTTTAGGAAAGTCAACAGAGCTTAAAAGTATAACATGTACAAATTGAAGGACAGATTGATACTGTTTTTAGTCCCTACATTAATTGTCTATAATCTGTTGTCTAAGAAAATATGTCCTTTGACTAAATTTACAGACATATTTTTGACCCAGCTCTTCTTTAAAGATGCAGTTTATGTGGCCTAAAGAATCGTTAGCAAAAGAGCTCATAAAAAACTCCAAAAGTACAGTGACAGTCCGAGGAGAAGGTCAATGGGAATGGAATGAGGGGTATCTGTCCACTTGACACTAGGAGTCTTTTATCTCCATCCGTTGTAAATAGGCGTAAAGATTTTATAAGATCAGACTTCTGAAAGTGATCAGTCTTTAAGAGGTTCAGCCATTAAATGGTGTAAAGATAATGAGATCCAGGCCAAAGTAAGCACAGATGTATTTCCTACTACCTAACACCTTGAACCTTGTGTAAGGCTGCTTCTAAAAAAAAAAAAAACACACACACAGTTTTTTTGTCTTGTAATTTTTGGGGGAACTCTATTATCTTCTCCATTGTGGTTGCACTAATTTAAATTTCTACCAATAGAGAACAAGGGTTCCACTTTCTCCACATCCTTGACAGCATTTGTTATTGCCTGTCTTTTTTATAAAAGGCACTTTAACTGGAGGGGGGTGATGATATCTTGTAGTTTTGATTTGCATTTCTCTGATGACTACTGATATTGAGCATTTCTTTCAAATACCTGTTGGTCATTTGTATTTCTTTTGAGAAATGTCTATGACCCAGCCAACCCACTGTTACACATACATCCAAAAGAAGAGAATTCAGTATATGAAAAATATATCTACACTCCCATGTTCATCGCAGATTCTTCACAGTAGCCAACATTTAGAATCAGCCTAACTGTTCATCAGTGAATGAATGAATGATAAAGAAATTGTGGTCCATACACACAATGGAATCTTATATCATAAAAAATAATGAAGTCTTGCCATTTGCAACAACACGAGTGGAACCAAAAAACATTTTCTTATGAAATAAGACAAATCTCATATGCTTTTACTCATGTGTGGGAGCTAAGTATTAAAAACAATTGATCTCATGGAGACAGAGGACAGAATAAGCATTACCAGAGGCTGGGAAGTTGGGGTGGTATGCGTAAAGTGGGGTTTGTTAATGGGTGCAAAAATTATACTTAGATAGAATGAACAATGTTTGATAGGACAACAAACTGACTGAAATCAACAATCAATTAAGGTACACTTTAAAGTAACTAAAACAGCGGAATTGAAATCTTCCTAACACATAGAAATCTTAAATGCATATTGTGAAGCATACCTCAATTATCCTGACTTGATTAATTCACATGGCATGGCTGTATCAAAACCTCATATGTACTCTATAAATATATATGACTGTTATGTACTCATAATAATAAAATATTAAAAAATTTCCAGAGAGGTTTAAAATAGCCAGCTCTTTAAAAACAGATCCACAATTAAGTAGCTCTCAATGTTAAATTCTAAACATTGTACCAGCATGTGTAGCAAAAGTAATGAAATAATAATAATTAGTATTAGCAGCTTAAATATCTAGATGCTTTGAAAAAACTTGGAACTTTTTTTATGGACACAAATACTATGTTATCTTAAGAAAGGGGAATATTTGAGATTGGGACTTCCTTGTTTTCTTTTATAGTATTTCTTCTCACTGTTTCTCCTGATACCACATTTTAAAATAGGATTATAAAACATCAATTCTAAAAAACGTTACTTTCCAAGAGATTTCAATGGAAACATGACCCAAAAGAAGTTTAAAGAGAAGATTTAAACAAATTTCTTTAAAACCCATGCCAAAAAATTTCTCTTCTCAAGATTTAAACATAAACACATTTATTATCATAGTATTTTATCTTGTTTTTCAATTTCTCAGTCATGTCTTATTCTATAAACATTATTTTCACAGATACACAGGCATTCAGTGACATTATGATCTGCAGCAATCTTAACTGGCAGTGATGGGCATCAAGGAGACTAGTGTCCCAGCCAAGGGAAGTGACTTTTCAGGTTTCCTTCTTGACCCCGTCAACATTAATCCCTCTCTCACTCCCAAAAGAATGTACAGCAGCATGGTATGTCAAAACTGGGAAAATTGAAACAGTATATAAGAAATTCAGCACAACTAATCTAAACTAATTAACCTAATCAAAATTACCTCAATCCCATACATCAAAGAGAACTAAAATTATTTTTAAAAATTTAAATGTATGTCCAAAGTATGTTTCATCAGGAGGTATGATCAAGATATGATTAAAAGTTTAGTACCTCATTGTATTTTATGTATAATATGACTAGAACACATTTAGAAAATTATCTATATTTAAAGGTTAATTCTACTGTTTGGACTAGTTGCCAACACTCCACTCGATTTTATATTCAAGGAAGGAAACACATGACAGGCACTGTATTTAGTTACTCCCTTCCTTTCAGGCTCTGGAGCAAATATCAAATTCATTAGCTTTGTAATATCTCACAAGGACTAGGGAAGTAAAGAAATACCTGTTTTTATATGCCTATTTTCTTATTTCTGGGATTTTATATTTACCTTTTCAAATACGTACAAAGAAAGGATTGAGAAAAGCTTTTTAAAAGGTATGGTCAGCATTCTGCATCTTAAAACTATTATAGCCTAAAGATTTAATATTTTTCTGATATCAGCCCAGACAAGAAGTATTGCTTTTTATTTGCATATAAATAAGAGGTGTTATGACCCAAGATGAAACAAAAATATTTTTCCATAACATATTAAATGATAAAAAGAACCTAGTATCACCAACTCACTGCATTTCAGGGATCATTTTTCATCTAAAGAAACCATTAGGGGCTATTAACTTACACTTGGTGATACTTCCAAAGTGGAATTTAGTAAGAAATAAGAATATGTCATCATTTATTTCTGCTATGCTTATTAAAGATCAAATCAGCCTTGTCTATACTGTATTCATATTTTTTTTACTTTGAAAAAAAATACCTCTTTCATTTAAAGAGGTGTTTCAAGAGATGACCATCAATAATTACTGAACAATAGTTCTATAAAAGGTATTAAACAGAAGCTGGATTTTCAGCATTTCTGTCAAAGGCCTGAATTAAAAAATGAAATGGACTATATTTTATCTATATGATTGAGTCTCTGTATAAATACCTCTAAAAGTGATTTATGTAGCTAATTTTTAATTAAATAATTTTTAAATACAGTATACCCAAAAACTACTTAATAGTGGAATGAGTTAATAAACACTATTAATTTACAGTTTCATCAAAGTGGAATGAGTTAATAAACACTATTAATTTACAGTCTCAGTACCTAGATAAATGGTAGCTATTGAGTTAAAAAGATAAACATCTGTGATCATTTCATTGTCTGTGATAGTTATTAAGGAAGATAGACAATTTCTTCTTATAGAAAGAAAATACAAATTACCGTGTGTGAGAGCTTCACCATACAGGTAAGTGAATGAGGCCAAAGCTCCGAGCTCTTTGGAGAATAATCAGAAAGAGGACTAATTTAATGCACAAGTCCAGTTAATATTAAGTACTGTCAATCTTTGAGACATTA
The DNA here is from genome assembly GCA_963574355.1 of Loris lydekkerianus. Taxonomy (NCBI): domain Eukaryota; kingdom Metazoa; phylum Chordata; class Mammalia; order Primates; family Lorisidae; genus Loris; species Loris lydekkerianus. Next base: position 26,891 of record CAUYPK010004247.1, on the reverse strand, counting down.
TACATCTATGATGTCTTTCAACTTTATTTATTCACCTAGTTCTACATGAAAGTCCTTTAAAGAATCAATCTTGATGTAATTACATGAGTTATCAGTACCAGTGGTTTATTCTTACTCAAATAATTAAATGTTAGCATATAGTTAGTGACTTTTATTTTTCACAGCATTGGCTTAAGAAAAAATCAATATTATGAAAGAGTTTTATGTATCCAACTTCAAATTAGTGGCTTTGTGCCCACTTAGAGAGTATAATAATATTTTTACAATATTGTTTTGCAGATAAAGTCTGACTTGCTAAATATAATTGCATCAATTAGTACCTTTTCCACCTTCTTGGAGGACCATTGCCTCATCTGCTCTTTCAGTTTTCTAATAGCTCTTTGTAACTCTTGAAAAACAATTGCAACTGAATAATTCCAGAACTAATCATATACAAGATCATGAATAGAGAAGGTATTTAAAAAGAAATCCATTGAATAGTTATAGAAAACATGAAAAATAAGACACAATTATATAGTGATTTTATTTCCATTCCTATCTCATTTAAGTCATTTAATAGATGCATTGAAGACTATGGATTTTTGTTTATTTCTTTAAATGATCATCATTCATTCATCTATTTATACATCCTTTCAAACTTTTTCTATTCATTCAAGAAAGGTGATGTTAAGACCAATAACCAGTAAATTTGCATTTCAGTATTTAAAAAATAAAACATTTTAGGATATTCTTTCTACTTCAATCATTCAACATGATAGAGATATTTCTAGAGGAATGGCATTGAAGTATTCACAACTTTCAAAACTTTTCAAATTCTATCTATGCTTTGTATATTCCCTTAACTTTTGAAGAATTGTCAGGCAACTAGCTATGGAAGAAAACATCAATGTCCATTCTCTCATAAATACTAATGATTAGGATATTAAAACATGTTCTTGACAGTATCTTATAATTACAGCTATAAAAATATCAAAATATCTGCTTAGCTAATATATTTTTATTATTTTTAAAACAATAAAACATTTGGTTTTAATATTCATTGTTAGCGTATGTATCCACCTCATACTCCCAAAGTCCCTCTGAATGATCTTAGTTAAAGTTTTCCTCTTAAATGATAGCATTAAGAAAATGAGAAGAGGGTGTGGAGGCAAGATGGCTGACTAGAGCCAGCTTTCCACAGAGGCTCCCATCCAGAAGGAGAGTTAAAGGACAGAAGTTTAGCAAGTAACCTGGTGGATTAGAGCTGAGCCAAGAAAGAAGGTTGAAGAATGCACATCAACCCTGCTGAGGCAAGCTGTGACCCCAAGGATACAAAGAAAAGGTACAAAATCCATCACCAAGCAGACAGGAGTCCCCTCCTCCATGAGAATGGCTTGCAGTACACCATACAAACAAGCAAGCAGAGTTCAAACATCCTCCCATTTTATCCCATGTGAGAAACCCTCTAAAAACCAGACCTACTTTCCCTACTAGGGTGCCATGGCACTCTCCTGACAGGAATAAATCTGTATATATTCTCTACCTGCAGTTCTGAACTCCAAGCACTCCCCTCCACTCTCACCCTGAGATCTGGAAGCCTGTGCCCCGGGGAGTCCAGATTCTTGGCCATTTTCTCGAGAGGTATAGACAGGGAGTGGGATGTTACAGATATGTGCTAATTCTGCTGAATAGAAGTAATGAGAAAATTATGGACTGAAGGAACCAGGAAAAAGAGAGGAGGTGCCCCCCAGCACAGAACAATGGCAGTAGCAGTGGGAACAATAGGGCTCACACACCTGGGGATATTTTGGAAGGACACTTCCTGTCTCTCTGGGCAACCAGAGAAAGCCAGGCATGTTCTCCAGTGGCGGATGCTGGCAGAATAAATCTGGGATGATAACACAGACCTAGTAAGCAAAGGGTATACCTGACATGGTACCCACCTGGGCCCAGTGCAGCAGGATGGAGAATCAAAGAAGTGTGTGCAGAGATGGTATACCCTCAGTGGGGGAGGGGGTGCTGAGCAAGAGGACTGTTTTATTGAGCCTAAAAAACACCCAGCCCTCAGGGTAGCATAGCTGAGACAAAGAAGGGCAGGCAAAGGCTGGAGCTGACAGATGAGTGTCTGCTTAACCAGCCCACCCCAAAGGAAACTGTAGCTAAAACCAGCCAGTGGCAGACCAGGCTTGAGTCACAGTTTCTGTATAGCAGGGACAGAAACAAATTCTGCAAAGTTGTTCCATTCTGTCAGCAACATCATCAAGGGCGGAACTGGAACTGAGTGAACCACCCCAGCCTCCAGTAAGCACCTGAGGTTGTCAAGCCTCACCTCCCCCTGCCAGATAGTGGAAGAGAGAAGTAGGCTGGCTGAGGAGACATAGATCTCCCTGTGATTCAGGCAGGTGCAACCCCCTGGAATATCTGCTCATTGGAAGCAACTGGCAACTGGGAGGCATCAATCTTCCCAGACTAATCTATTTGCTGGGTGGGTCCTCCTGACCTCACAGAGCACCAGAGTAAGTTATACTTAAGTTGCCAGCAGACCCCTGCGATCTAGTTGCCAGAGACCTTTTGAATTCTCCCACTTGAGACAGGTGCTAACTTAGACAATTGATTTGGATCTCTTAAACTGGGCCAATAACCCAAGGACTATCCAAATGGTGCTCTGGGTGTGTGCTTGTGGAAATGTTTGATTTTCCTTTTCAACATTTTGTTGAATGTTGGGGGGCAGGGTGGCTTAATTGCTGGTATTTCTTCACAGCTGAGACTTCAACCCAGAGTAACTGATTCACTAGGGTAGGACAGAGACCAGCTGAAAACATGACAGAGCCACTTAGCCCCACCACACCAAGAAGGTCCCCAGTATCTCAGGCTGTAGCACTGTACGGGTCCTTGCCAAAGCTCCAGGGAAAAAGGTACAGACATCAGTCCCAGCTTTTGGGCAAAGGGTTGGTTAATCACTACTCTGGTTAATCAACTTCTCTTTATCTGCTCCTCTAGTCAAACAGTATAAAACATGGGGTAGAATTAGCGGGAAAACTCTGGTAACATGAATAACCAGAGTAGATCAACACCCATGAGGAAAGATATAGCAGACACAACTGCTATATCAAAGCAGAATGATACAAAGATATCATTCATAAACAGATGGCCAAGATGTCAGAAATCAAATTCAGAATTTGGATTGCAAACAAGATTAATAGAAGAGAGAAAAAAGTTGAAATTAGAAATTCAAGGAGCATTTCAAAAGTTGTCTGAAGAATTCACTGAATTTGAAGAAAAAATCACCAAAGATTTTGACACATTGAGACAAGAATTTGCAGCCATCAAAATCTGAAAAATACAGTAGAATCCCTCAATAACAGAATGGAGCAAGTAGAAGAAAATATTTCTGACATTGAAGACAAAGCTTTTGAATGCTCTCAAACTCTCAAAGAGGAAGAGAAACGGAAAGCAAAAATGGATCATTCTCTCAGGAAGCGCAGGAATAATTTGAAGAAAACTAATATTCACCTCATAGGAATCCCTAAAGGTTACAAAGTGGCTTCACAAGGCACAGAGTGAAATTATGAAGGACAATTTTCCAGACATGCCAAGAGATTCTGAAATTCAGATGGCAGAGAGTTTCAGAACCCCAGCACGACTCAACCTGAATAAGACATCCCCCAGGCACATCATAATTAACTTCACTGAAGTTAATATGAAGAAGAAAATTCTGAAGGCAGCCAGATGTAAGAAAACCATAACCTACAAAGGGAAAAATATTAGAATGACTGCATATCTTTCTGCTGAAACCTTTCAAGACAGAAGAGGGTGGTCATCTATTTTTAATCTCCTAAAACAAAATAATTTCAACCCAGGATCCTATATCCAGCTAAACTGAGTTTCATTTATGATGGAGAAATTAAATAATTTAATGACATTCACGTGTTGAAAAAAATTGCCATAACTAAACCAGCTCTCCAGGATATTCTCAGTCCTATCCTCCATAATGACCAGTGCAATCCTCCACCATAAAAGTAAACTCACTCAGAAATTTTTGATCAAACTCCAACTTCCAGAATGGCAAAAGGATTAAAAATGTCCACAGGAATTTTGAAAAACTTGAAACCCAAAATTCTACCAGGCTTATCAATATTCTCCATTAATGTGAATGGCTTAAATTGTCCTCTAGAGAAGCACACATTGGCTGACTGAATACAATACTGTAGGCCAGAAATCTTCTGCATACAACAATCTCATCTTACCTTAAAAGATAAATATAGACTCAGGGTCAAGGGATGGTCATTAATATTACAGGCAAATGGAAATCAGAAAAAGTAGGTGTTGCAATTCTATTTGCAGGAAGTTTATAGAATTGCAAGCCTTCCTCAAGAGAACGGAAAGAGAGGAAGTTAACAACTTAATGGGACATCTGGAGCAACTGGAAAAGGAAGGACATTCCAATCCTAAACCCAGTAGAAGAAAAGAAATAACCAAAAGTAGAACAGAATTAAATGAAATTGAAAACAAAAGGATTATATAACAGATCAACAAATCAAAAAGTTGGTTTTTTTAAAAGGTCAGTAAAATAGATAAACCTTTGGCTAACCTAACCAGGAAAAAAAAAGAGTAAAATCTCTAATTTCATCAATCAGAAATGACAAAGATGAAATAACAACAGACTCCTCAGAAATTTAAAAAATTCTTAATGAATATTACAAGAAACTTTATTCTCAGAAATAGAAAAATCTGAAAAAAATTGACCAATACTTGGAAGCATGCCACCTTCTAAGACTTAGCCAGAATCAAGTGGAAATGTTGAACAGGCCTATATCAAGTTCTGAAATAGCATCAACTATACAAAATCTCCCTAAAAAGAAAAGCCCAGGACCATATCGCTTCACATCAGAATTCTACTAAACCTTTAAAGAGGAACTAGTACCTATATTACTCAACTTTTTCCAAAATATAGAGAAAGAAGGAATACTACTCAACACATTCTATGAAGCAAACATCACCTTGATCCCCAATCCAGGAAAAGACCCAACAAGAAAAGAAAATTATAGACCAATATCACTAATGAATATTGATGTCAAAATATTCAACAAGATCCTAACAAAGAGAATCCAGCAAAACATCAAACAAATTATACACCATGACTAAGTGGGTTTTATCCCAGGGTCTCAAGGTTGGCTCAATATACATAAATCAATAAATATAATTCAGCACATAAACAAATTAAAAAATAAAGACCATCTGATTCTCTCAATTGATGCAGAAAAAGCTTTTGATAATATCCAGCATCACTTCATGATCACAACACTTAAGAAAATTGGTATAGAAGGGACAATTCTTAAACTGATAGAGGCCATCTACAGCAAACCCACAGCCAATATCATATTGAAAGGAGTTAAATTGAAATCATTTCCACTCAGATCAGGAACCAGACAAGGCTGCCCATTGTCTCCATTGCTTTTAACATTGTAATGATATCTGGAAAACACCAGGGATTCTACTACAAAACTCTTAGAAGTGATCAAGGAATACAGCAGCATCTCAGGTTACAAAATCAACACTCATAAATCGGTAGCCTTTATATATACCAACAATAGTCAACCTGAAAAAACAGTCAAGGACTCAATTCCATTCACAGTAGTGCCAAAGAAGATAAAATATTTGGGTGTTTATCTAACAAAGGATGTGAAAGATCTCTATAAAGAGAACTGTGAAACTGTAAGAAAAGAAATAGCTGAAAATGTTAACAAATGGAAAACAAACCATGCTCATGGCTGGGAAGAATCAACATTGTTAAAATGTCCATACTACCCAAAGCAATATAGAATTTTAATGCAATCCCTATTAAAGCTCCACCATGATACTTTAAAGATCTCAAAAAAATTATACTTTGTTTTATATGGAATCAGAAAAAACCCCAAATAGCCACGACATTACTCAGAAAGAAAAACAAAGCAGGAGGAATCACGCTACCAGATCTCAGACTATGATATAAATTGATAATGATCAAAACAGCATCACACTGGCACAAAAACAGAGAGGCAGATGTATGGAACAGAATACAGAACCAAGAGATGAACCCAGCTACTTACCATTATTTGATCTGTGACAAGCCAATTAAAAATTTTAAGTGGTGCTGCATGAACTGGCTAGTGACCTGTAGAAGACTGAAACTGGACTCACAGCTTTCACCAATACCTAAGATAGACTCTCACTGGATTAAATATTTAACTTAAGTCATGAAACTATAAAAATACTTGAAGAAAGTGCAGGGAAAACTCTTGAAGAAATCGGCCTGGGCCAATATTTTATGAGGAGCACACCCACCCACCCCAACCCTGGCAATTGAAGCAGTATCAAAAATACACTACAGGGACCTGATTAAACTAAAAGTCTTCTGCATAGCCAAGAACACAGTAAGTAAAGCAAGCAGACAGCCCTCAGAATGGGAGAAGATCTTTGCAGGTTATGTTTCCACCAAAGGTTTAATAACCTGAATCCACTGAGAACTACACATATTAGCAAGAAAGAACAAGAGATTTCATCTCAGGCTGGGTAAGGAACTTGGAGAGAAACTTCTCTGAAGAGAGGTGCAAAGCCTACAAATATATGAAAAAATACTCATCATCCTTAATCATCAGAGAAATACAAACCAAAACTACTTTGAGATATCATCTAACTCCAGTAAGATTAGCCCATATCACAAAATCCCAAAACCAGAGATGTTGGCATGGATGTGGAGAAAAGGGAACACTTCTACACTGCTGGTGGGAATGCAAAGTAATACGTTCCTTTTGGAAAGATGTTTGGAGAACACTTAGAGATCTAAAAATAAACCTGCCATTCGATCCTACAGTTAATCTACTAGGTATATACGCAGAAGACCAAAAATCACATTATAACAAAGATATTTGTACCAGAATGTTTATTGTAGCCCAATTCATAATTGCTAAATCATGGAAAAAAACCCAAGTGCCCATTGATCCACAAATGGATTAATAAATTGTGATATATGTACACCATGGAATATTATGCAGCCTTAAAGAAAGATGGAGACTTTACCTCTTTCATGTTTACATGGATGGAGCTAGAACATATTCTTCTTAGCAAAGTATCTCAAGAATGGGAGAAAAAGTATCCAATGTACTCAGTCCTACTATGAAACTAATTTATAGCTTTCATGTGAAAGCTATAACCCAGTTATGACATAAGAATAGGGGGAAAAGGGAAATGGAGAGGAGGGGAGGGGCGAGGTTGGGTGGAGGGAGGGTAATTGGTGGGACCACACCTACAGTGCATCTTACAAGGGTACATGTGAAACTTACTAAATGCAGAATGTAAAAGTCTTAGCACAATAACTAACAAAAAGCCAAGAAGGCTATGTTAACCAGTGTGATGAAAATATGTCAAATGGTATATAAAACCAGTGTATGATGCCCATTATTGCATTAATGTACACAGCTATGATTTAATAATAATAAAAAAAGAAGAAAAGGAAGAAAAGAAAATGAGAAGATCACCAACATACTGGAAAAGAATGCAATACTTATCTGGCAAAGGTCTCTCATCCAGAATAGATAACTCTTAAAACTCACAGCTAAGAATATAATTACCCAACATTTAAAATGGGCAAAATACTTGCATAAATGAAAAACATGCAAATATCTAAAAAACATGAGCACATGAAAAGTAGCTCAGTATGATTAGTCAGTAAGGAAGTGGAAATTAAAACCACAATGGCATACTGCACATCCCCTAGAATGGCCAAAAATTAAAAAAAAGAAATGATCAGGCCAAGTATTGCTTAGTAAATGAAGACAGTGGATATAGGCACTTTAAAAAGAAGCTTGATGGTCTCTTAAAAACTTAAACCTACATCTATGTATACCTGACTAACGTGACCTTTAGGTATTTACCAAGAGAAGTGAAAATACATACCTACACAGAGATTTGATAAAAATGTTCAAAAAGCATTATCAGCTATCCCAAACCCTTTTGGCACCAGGGGCATGTATAAATGGATAAATGGATTAAACTTCCCCAACAAAGGCAGAGATATCTAAATGGATAAAAATAAAAACACAAGATCCGACAATACATTGTGTACAGGAGATTCACTTTAGATTTGGAGACACACACAGACTGCAAATAAAGAGATGGAAAAATATGTTTCATCCAAATTTTAGCCAAAAGAAAGCAGAGGTAGAGTTACTTATTGCACAAAATAGACTTTAAGACTGAATCTATTTCCAGAGACAATGAAGGCCCTTATATAATGATACAAAGATCAATTCAAAAGAAAGATAAAGCAATTACTAGTATATACACACTGAACATTAGAGCATTTAAAAATATAACGACAAATTTGAGAGATATGAATGCAGAAATTGACAGCAGTAAAATAAGAATTCAATATCTCATTTTCAACAATGGATAGAGTGTCCTAACAGAAAATCAATAAGAAAACAATGGAATTAAACACTGCAACTTAATGGATCTAACTGGCAAACTCAATACTTTGCATCCAATAGCAAAACAGTACATATTTTTCTCATGCACACATGGAACATCGTACAGGATATATCACGTTAGGTCACAAAAAAAAATCCTTAACAAATGTAAGAAAATAAATACTCACTCTGATTATCTTTTCTCATCATGATAGAAAGAAATTGGAAATCAACAATAGCAGAAAAATGGGGAAATCCACAAATACATGGACATTTAGCAACTCACTCACGACTAGTCATTGAATCAAAGAATAAGTCAAAAGAAATTTCAAGAGTATCACAAGAGAAATAAAAACGAAAACAACACACCAAAATCTATTGTATGAAGAAAAAGAAGTAATAAGAGTTTTATAACAGTAAATGCCTTTGTTTAAAAGAAAGAAAGATGCCATTAAACAATCTAACTTTGAAGTAACTTTAAGAAACTAGAGAAAGAAGAAGAAAACTAAGTCCAAAGTTAGGAGAAGAAAAAAAATAATAAAGATCAGTTTAAAAATAGATCAAATACAGAAAAAAATAGACAACATCAATAACACTTTAAGAGTGCTTTTTTGAAAAGGTAAGCATACTCAACAAAGCCTTACGTAGCTACACTAAGAAAAAGAGAGACAAGACCAAAATGAATTGAATCAGCAATGAAAGAAGATTTTACAGCAGAAATCTCATAAGTAAAAAAAAAAAAAAAAAGTACTATAAGAGACTATTCTGAACAATTTCATGCCAACAAATTTGATACCTTAGAAGAATGGATACATTTTTATGAAAGTAGAAAACATCAAAACTGAATCAGGGTGAAATACAAAGACTGAACAGAAAAACTGACAAATAAGGATGATGAATCAGTATTCAAAAACATTCCAATCAAAAATAAAAAATCCTAAGATATAATGGCTTCACACCAAACATTTGAAGAAGAATTAATATTAATCCTTCTTAAATTTTTCCATGAAATAGAATAAGGGGTAATACTTCCAAGTTCATTTAATTAAGCCAACCTCAATTACAGAATAGCAAAATTAAGTAAAGAAACTACAAGAACACTACCAGCTGATATTCAGAATGAACATGGCTGCAAAATTTATTAAGTAAAATTAAGCACATTAAAGAATTACACACCATGATTAAGTGAGATATGTCCTGATGATTATGAATGGTTCAACATATGCAAATCAATTAACATAATATATAGCACAGTTAAACCAAATGAAGGAAAAGTCACATGATCATCACAACAGATGCAGAGAACAGTATTTGACAAGCTTTGGCACTCATTCATGACAAAATGATTGTAAAAGGATCTTACCTTAATACAATAAAGGCCACATATTAAAAGCCCATAGCTGACATTGTAATAAACTGGGGAAAACCATAACCTTTCTCTTTAATATTGGTACAAGGCAGTGATGCCCATTTTCATCATTTCTTTTTAACACAGTATTGGAAAACCTAAGGAAAGCAAGTAGTGAATAAAAAGAAGTAGAAAGGAAGATATAAAAGTGTCTCTGTTTGAAGACTAAATGATTGTATACAAAGACAATAATAAGAACTCAAAAAATGTTAAAAATAAAATATGGTAAAATTGCAACATGTAAATTAAACACAAAAAAACACCACTGTTTCTATCATAAACAAAAAAATCCCCAAAAAGGAAATTAAGAAAACAATCCAATTCACAGCAGCACAGAAATCATAAAATACTATACTTGGAAAGCCAAAGAGATAAAAGACTAGTACACTGAGAAATATAAGAAATTCATGAAGGATATTAAAGACACAAACAAATGAAAAGACATTTACGATTTGAAAGAATTAAAATTATACAGTGTTTAAAATCCAAATAACATTCTTCTTTTTTTTTTTTTAATTTGAGACAGATTCTCACTTGGTAGAATGTTATGGTATTTAGCTCACAGTAACCTCAAACTCTTGGGTTCAAGTGATCCTCCTGCCTCTGCCTTCCAAGTAGCTGGAGATACAGGCGCCCACAACACCTGGCTGTTTTTTTAGAGATAAGGTCTCACACTTTCTTAGGCTGGTTTCTAACCGTTGCATTCAGGCAATCCACCTGCTTCAACCTCCCAAATGCTGGGATTACAGGTGTGAGTCACCATGCACAGACACTCAAATAACATTCTTTACAACAACAATAATAATAATATACTAAAATGTACATGAAGCCACAAACTGCCCCAGGGAGCCAAAGCAATATTAAATGAGAACTACAATGGTGGTGATATTACACTTCCTGATTTTGAGTTAATTACAAAACTAGAGCAATTAAAACAGTATAGTACTGACATGAAAATGAACACATAAACCAATGTAACAAAATAGGGACCCAAGAATAAACTCAAGCATACATAGTCAAATCTTTGATAAGAGTGCCAATACCGCACAGAGGGGAAAGGAGAGTCTATTCAATAGATGATGTTGAGAAAACAAATTTCACATGCAGAAGAATGACATTGTGCCTTACATAAAAATCATCCTAAATGGACTGAAGACTTTAAGACCTAAAACTGTAAAACTTCTATAAGAAAAGAGGAGCAAAGCTCCATGACATTGGCCTACGTGATGATTTTTTTTTTTTTTTTTGGATGTGATACTAAAAACACAGTCAACAAAAGCTAAAATAGATAAAATTATAGCAAACTACAAAGCTTCTGAACAGCAAAGAAAACATTCAACAACATGAAGAGAGAACCTACAGAATGGAAGAGTATGTTTGCAATCCATATATCTAATAAGGACTTAATAGCCAAAATAGTTAAAAACTCAAAGAACTCATTAGCAAGAAAACAAAACCCAATTAAAAATGTTCAAAGAATCTGAATAAACATTTCTCAAAAGAAGACATAAATTGCCCAATAGGTATAATATATTAAAAAATTAAATATCAACCATTAGAAAAATGAAAATGAAAATCACATGAGGTACCACCTCACATCTGTTAGAATGTCTATTATTATCTCCTTGCCTCTTTGTTTACTTGCCCTGGCAGTAGAGGCCCCTTCACTGTGTATGGCAAGGGTATCTTGCTCTCGAAGCCTCTTACTCTTACATTGTAAACCTACCTCTGTCTTCCTCAATAAACTTTGTTGTGTGCTTGCCATAAAAGTGTAAAAAAGAATGTCTAGTATCAAAAAGAGGACAGTGAATAAGTATTGGAGAAAATGTGGAGAATATTGATGGGAAGGTAAATTAATGCAGTCATTATGAAAATTAGTATGGGAATTCCTCAAAAATTGAAAGCAGAATTACCATATGATCCAGTAAGCCCATTACTAGGCACGTATCCAAAGGAAAAGAAATTAGAATGTCAAGGAGATACTTGTACTCACACGTTCATTGTATCATTATTCATGAGCCTCAAGGTAAGTGACTGACAACTTAATTGTCTATTAACAAATGAATAGATGAAATAGAATATGGCACAAGTATATATATAATGAAAAGCTACGTAGCCTTTATAAAAAAGGAAATCCCATCATTTGAAACAACATAAAGGAACTTAGAAGATAACATACTAAGGGAAGTAAGCAGGCACAGAAAGACAGATATGACATACCCTTTTTTTAGATTCTCACTCATGTGGAATCTTATATGTTAAATTCACAAAAGCAGAGAGTAGAATGATGGTTACTGGAGGCTGGGGACATGGCAGTATTGGGTGATGTTGGGGAGATGTTAGATCACAGATATAAAATTACAGTTAGGAGGAAAAGGTCAAAAAATCTACTGTACAACATAGTAACTATTGTTTATAAGACACTGTGTTCTTGAAAATTGCTTAGAGTATATTTTAAGTGTTCTTGTTCTTTCAAGAACACAAGAAATGACAACTGTGAGGTAATATATATTTTAAGCTGATGAGTGAATGAGTATACATTCTACAATGTATACCTATTTCAATAATCATGTTTTGCATGATAAATCTATACATTTTTAATTTGACAATACAAAAATTTTTTAAATGAAAATAACTAAAATTACCTTTTGTTACACATATCCCTTATGCATATAAACATATAAAAGACTGGTAACACTAGTTATATCTAGATGCCAATATTTTCCCTCATATATATTTTTTGCAACTATGATGCATTATACCTGCTTAAAAATAAACCATATTAAATCCGTCAAGAGTTACTTTACATATAGTATGAGAACATTTAAAATGTAGCATGATTGTATCCTGATCTTTTGGAATACACCATAAATTTTCAAATGATATTTAATGGAAAAAATAATCTACCCCCTGATATTTAATGTTACATATAAAAAAATATATGGCTGATACTTTTTTCTCTTTAGTTCACTCTTTGGGTTTGTAAAGATTGTAAAGGTTTTGTATTTTCTCTAATACTTACTGACTAAGTCTTTTCTTCCATTATTTAAACATAACAATTTCTCAACTAATTAAACATTTTTGAGAAATGTGTTGTCTTCATTAATCAAGAAGAAAAATTACGAATTATAACGTGACTGTTTTATGCATTTCTGAAACATTAGCAAATATCATTTCTCCTGTTCCTTTTCGGTGTCAGGAACTATATTTTTTAAAGAATGCATTATATACATTACCATTCATTCCTCAAATCCACTCAGTCAACCAGAGGAAAAATACATTAGACAAATCATTACTTTCGCTGTGGGGGAAAGGAGCTGTTCCTCAGTTCCATCAACTATGGTTAAATCAGAAATGGCAAAATATATTTCTCAGTTTGCAAGATGGAGAACAGTGAAGTTGAAAAACTAAATTCTGGCTGGCAGTATATCCACTTTCCTGTCACATTTGTAACCAACAGAACTTTACTTACTTGCTCTGAGGGTGAACTTTATAACATTTTTCTTTTTTCCCGTGTACAGTACATGCATTTTATAGTCTGTTTCATTCCATACACTGTAAATTCAAAGTTGAAATTCCAACCTCAGAAGTTGAATTGTGTATTAACCTAAGCTTTTATTTAGGATACTTTAAAAATAGTTATTTTTTTTTACTACATACAAGATTGATACTACTATAAATCCTACTCCTTAAGATAAAATAGAGGGCAAAGAAAGCCCCGTCTCATTTTGTCTTTGTTCTCCAAACTAAAACGTTGGTTCCTAAAGAGAGAAATGAGAGGCTGTTCTGTGTCTTAAAAATACATGTTTTCCTCAATGAGAAAACAGAAATAATTATTTTATTTCCTTTTTTCAAAGGCAGATTGTGCATGTACTAAGAAAAATTAATCTTATTCAAAGAGATGTCTTTATTCTCAACTCTGGAACCTCAGATTAAGTCTTCAGAATGCCCTTCTTGATAGTGTTTTGGGATTTTGGTCTATATTGTATCTGATCTACCTCGACATGGGCTGAAGGCTAAGTAAAGGTCAGCCACACAGTACGTTAACTGTATCTACCTGTTTGAGCTTTAATAAAACTCTGGACACTGTACCATACACTGTAAATTCAAAGTTGAAATTCCAACCTCAGAAGTTGAATTGTGTATTAACCTAAGCTTTTATTTAGGATACTTTAAAAATATTCAATTTTTTTACTACATAAAAATTTTTTTTTACTACTATAAATCCCACTCCTTAAGTTAAAAGGAGTTAGGTAAGCTCCAGAGTTCAGGCAAGCTTCTCTGGCTGTGAATACTTCATGCATATTGCTGAACTTTATTGTCAGGAGTGTTAACACTGTTCCCAAGCCCAGGGGAGAAGAAAACTAAAAGCTGAACTCACGGACTCAGCTCCACACGTCTCTTGCCTTGGCTGGTTTTAATCTGTATCTGTTCACTGTAATAAACTGTCACCATGAATATAATAACTTTAGTGAGTTCTGTGAACACTTCTTGTGAATTATTACAACTGATGTTGTTCTGGGAAACTTCAAACTTGAAGGTGACATCAGAAATCAGAGAGGTCTTATAGACCGCTCGTTAACTTTACAGTGTGAAGAAACTAAAGTTGTGTACATAGCATCCAAGGAAGTAACTTTGTAATTTAATGTGCAATCAGTTACGTTAATCAGTTTTGAGAATTTTTACCTCTGAAATTTTTTTTTCTTATACGTTCACATTTAAAATTATATGATATGAAAATGTATTCCAAATATGTATTTTCCTTCTTATTAAGGAATAAATGGTAACCAGTTTTCCACATATGATTTTTCATAATGCAGAAAATCTTAGAAAAGAAAAACAGTGACACAAACCTATCTGTATTAATACTTCTTTTTATCTATAATAAAAAGTATACTGAACTAGAATACAAATATGGAAGTTTTTGAATCTTGGATTTTGAAATGTCAATACCAAGGGGGAAAGACTATGCTTAAGAAGATTATGTTTAAATTGACAAAGATCTGCTGAAAACCCATTTGAGAAGAAAATAGCATATTTTCCCACAGTAATGTGACATTTTACTTATATTACCCTTTTATCACCACATGTACACACTTTTAAAAAAATGTGCAATTTTCAAACAAATATTTCATCTGATATATGTTTGAGGAATATTTAATACTTTCCAGGTCCATAGCTAGGATTGTGAATACAGT
Organism: Loris lydekkerianus; assembly: GCA_963574355.1. Taxonomy (NCBI): domain Eukaryota; kingdom Metazoa; phylum Chordata; class Mammalia; order Primates; family Lorisidae; genus Loris; species Loris lydekkerianus. The sequence continues at coordinate 11,859 of CAUYPK010004247.1, read as the reverse complement.
TTGGAACATAGCAACCATTCTTGAACTAAAGGACCCAGACCCTCCTTCCAATGAAGACCAGTAAATTGAACATGACGATGAGGCCTGAAGACAGTAGGACTATGTGAGTGGGCACCACAGAAACAGGTTGGAAGGAGTTTGAATCTAATTTAAAATCCAGATAGGAATGTCTGCTAAAGGGCCATTTTATTTGAGCAAAGTGGGTCCACGGTACAGAGAAAGCAAATGTAAAAAAAAAAAAAAAAAAAGGCATGGAGGAGAGATTTACCAAGAGTCTATAGTTAAGTCATTAATGAACTTTACAGAAATTGCAATTATTAAGACTACCAACTATTATAAGCAGGGTGAGATAATGATGACAAGATCAGAAGAGGTAAAATTAGGAAAATTCTGATTTTCATCCTCCAGTCAAAGGTAATAATTACATTTGCTATTTCCTTAAGAACTCTCTGGCTTTTGTGGAGAGACTGAATTTGGGGAGTGAAAGACTGACAGTGAGTTAAAGCAACATTGAAAGCTATTAATCCAGATAAGACAGGGTGAGCTAAATTTAGGTTTTGACAATTTAAAATTATATTTTGAGGCTTAGGGAAGTGGTTCACACCTGTAATATTAGCACTCTGGAGGTCAAGGTGGGTGGATTGCCTGAGCTAATATTAGCACTCTGGAGGTCAAGGTGGGTGGATTGCCTGAGCTCAGGAATTCAAGACCAGCTTGAGCAAGAGTGAGACTCTATCTCTACTAAAAATACAAAAAATAAAAATAAAAATACTAGCCGGGCATGGTGGCACATGCCTGTAGTCCCAGCTACTAGAGAGGCTGAGGCAAGAGTTTGAGGTTACTGTGAACTGTGATACCACAATACTCCACCCAGGATGGCAGAGTAAAACTTTTGTCTCAAAATAATAAAGTAAAATAGTATTTTGAAATACATTGTTATTTCTGTCTATAACCCTTTTAGAATCTCTAATGATTAGAAAACATAAATTTTTCTTTAACATTTTAGAGTTGAAAATTTCTAAAATGTCTAGATATAAAATCTTTTCACTCTTTTTTTTAAGAAATCTAACTCAAGCTTCCACTAAAATAATCAGATTAACTGACCAGACTTAAATTCTGATTAGTACGGCCCTTGTCTTTTTCTCTCAATTCTGAAGACTAGCTTTGCTCTCCACGTTTCATTCTGTCAGAATTTTGCAGAAAATGTGTTACTAGGTAGATTCTACATTGCTATTATGTTTGTCTTTTTATTTCTGATAATTATTCATGAAAATTTTAATTATTCTTTTTTGCTGCCCATGGTTTTAATAATTTATCTGAGCACAGTCTCTTCTTTTCAAATTTTATTAGAGGTCTCCCTCCAAAAACTGAAATACATGTTTCCAGAAATGTATTTTTCTCCTCTTCACAAAATAAATTCTGTAAGTCATGTGTTTGTATCGTAAAAGCTTTTACCTTGCTGTCATATATCCTCATTCAATTTATATAAGGATATTGCTACTATTTGCATGCAGTGGGATAAATACAGTAGAAATGGGAAACATGTTACTATAGAGGGGCTTGATATTAGAAGTTTGCTACAGAACCTAACACAGATACATGTGTAATCTAGATATAAATGATATGGATGAGACAACTAAGTGAAAGTTGACCCAGCTATAATAAATCGTGGATGCTAAATAGATGGTAAATCCAGAGGCATCCAGAAAAGGACAAGATAAATTTTGGCTTAAATAATAATGGAAAAAGTACAATTTGTTATTTCTGGCAAAAATAACATTTTTATTTTTAAAGTAATTTGAAGATTTATTTAAAGAATCTGGCTTTTACTCCAAACAATTTCAGTTTCTGAGAAGGAAAAGGTTTCCTTAGACAACAAAATAACATAAATAAAACATTTTCATATCCTCCTGAATCTATTTAACTAAGGAAATGAGAAATGGATTTTCATACAATGATGCAAAGCATCTTTTTATTTGTCTCTCCTCTCTAATGACAACTTGGTTGCTGCTTGGTGAACAGTTCATTGTTTGGGTCCCCAAAATGTTCAGACACCTGAAAATAAAAAAGGTAGTAATGATTTTTCTGCACCTGATACAACTCCCAATCAAGCTTCCATCTGCAATTTTCTTGCAAAGGATAATTTTGGTAGGTTTTGTGTGAACTCAGGGATATGCACACGTCTGTGTTACCTTTCCCCTGCCTTTACTTTGCATTAGTGGTTATTCCACTGGACATTTTGGGCCTTCTCACAATCATCCCTCCAAATGCCCAGAACCTTTCAGGCACCCATTACTGATACCTCCCAATTATTTTCTTTCTAATGCCTCATTCTCTTAACATTCAATCTGCCTCAAAGTCTTGAAGAATCTTTCACCATGGTATCTGTCTCCTGCTGCTGTCGTCCACTCCCTACTATTCTGTAACTCAGAACTAAATCATAATCATTTTTACTTCTTTGTCATTCACAGGAAATAACAATGTCTTTCATATATGACACACTGCATAAACATTGTTTGAGTTAAATTCTCAAAAGTGTTTGTAAATTCTCCTTAGTAACAGAGTTGATTTTTTTTTTTAACCTCACATATCCACATTATATGAAATGATATATCATTTAAAAAGGCACGGAATTTGGAAGAAAAATAGATATATAATCTTGAATCAGTTACTTAAAATATTCCTCACTATTTCCTCACTTGTTGACAAGGTGAGAAAGGGGAAAGAGAGAGGGAGAGAAAGGGAGGAAGGGAAGACAGGGAGGAAAGGAGGCAGAAAAAAGAGAGAGAAAAATGATAAACTGTAGTTCTATGACCAATGTCAAAGACCACTAATAGCCTATCCAAGTTTAATACTTCTCTTTTTTTCTTTCCTGACAAGATCTTCGGCAATATGCCCAATTGAAAAAAATTTTTATTTTACCTCCCTGCCTGCTTTGCAATTATTTACGGCCGTGTGACCAATTTCTGCTCAAGAATTTTTGTGTTAAATGTTTGTGTGGAAATCCTGAGAAATATACTACAAGGTAAGACTCAACTGGGATGCTAAGCTTTTTCCCTACTTTCCTTCATTCCCTTCTGTTGCCTGGAAAGTGTATAATCGGGTGTCATGACTCAACTCCTCAAAACCATTGGGAGGTGTTAGTGATGGGTGCCTGAAAGCTTCTGGGCATTTGGAAGGATGATAAGCAGAAGGCCAAGAATAGCCAATGGAATAATGATTAATGCAAAAGCAGAGGTCAAAATTTCATCAGGATGGAAGTTTGAAAGCTGCACATGCCAATAGGAAAACAAAGGTCACCATATCGCACGTGCACTACTTATTTAGTGATGTTTTTAACATTTCAGATTAATGTAAGGATACATATGATTAGGTTATACTGTTTGTTAGGTAAAGTCCAAATTGCAGGTGAGCCCTTCGCCTAGGATGAGCTCCATATACATTGTGCCCGTTGGGTGAAGCACACCGAACCCTTCCCCCCCACCTTCATAAATATAAATGTGCTTTTCTTCACTGTGAATATGTAGTTTCTCATCTGCTAATTTCATATTAATATTGAATACACTGGACACTTGCTTTTTCATTCTTGTGATACTTCACTTAGGAAATGTCCTCTAAATAACTTCCAGGTAAATACAAGTTATAAAATCTCTATCTTTTTTAAGGCTGAATAGTATTAAAAAATACACATCATCCCTTATCACCAGAGAAATGGAAATTATTTATTATTTTTAATGGAAAGAAGTAATTACTTATGTGCTTAAATCCATATTATTTTAATTATTATCTCCTATATTTATTTACTTGTTCATATAACTGCTATGATTTGAGTATATCCCCCAAATTTCATGTGTTTGAAGCTTAGTGCTCAAATTAATAATATGTTGACAGTATTTGGAAGTGGTACCTTTGAGTGGTAGTTAGGATTAGATAAGGTCAAGGTCATCAGGGTGGAGCCTCCATGATGAGATTGGTGGCTTTATACATAGGTAAGAAGATGAAAAGAGATCTGAGCTGATGTGCTCCTGCCCTCTTGCTGTGCGACGCCTTCCACCATGTTATGACACAGCATGAAGGCCCTCCCCAGATGAAGCCTCTTACCCTCTGACTTCCAAGCCTCTTGAACTGTGAGAAATAAACTTCTTCACTTTATAATTTGTCCAATCTCAGGCATTCTGTTACCGCAGCAGAAAATAAGCTATGACAAAACCTTGGGACTGAGAAGTAGGGCTGTTGCTAATTAACACCTAAAAATACAGAAGCAGATTCAGAACAGTATAATGAGGACAGTGGCAGGAATTTGAGGGAATAGGCTAGGAAATATCTGCACTGCCATGAAAGGAAGGTTGAGAGTGATTCTGGGGAAGACTCAGAAGAAGAGAAACGAAGAAAAAAGAAAATCTAGAACTTCTCAGGAATTAATTATGTGGCTGTGCCCAGAATGCTGGTAGAAATGTGGATAGTAAGTCCATTCTGATGTCTCCTCAGATGAAACTAAGGAAAAGACATTGGACCCTGGGAGGGCTTCATGACTGCTTTTAATTGCTTACATTAAGCTGTTGAACGAATAACTTAGTCAGAATTTATGATCAAAAGACAAGTGGAGCAGAAAGATTCGAAAACTCTTGGCCTGGTCATATATGTATAAAAAGTAAAAGGCATATTTGGGGGAATAAAATAAAAAACAAGTGTAGCCCAGAAGCTATTCCCTAAGGAGATTAGTATTTTTAGAAGTAATCATCAAAACAGAAAAGAAAACAAAGGCATTTCAGAGATCTGTGAGGATGCCCCAGGTCCAAAGCTTGCTGTCCCTCTCTCTCGCCCTGTCTCCCTCCCTCCCTCCCTTCTTCCTTCCTTCCTTCCTTCCTTCTCTCTTTTATTTTTGAGACAGGGTCTCACTCTGTTTCCCTGAGTGAAGTATTATTATGTCATCACAGCTCACATCAACCTCAAACTCCTGGGCTCAAGCAATCCTCTTTTCCCACCCTCCCAAGTAGCTGGGACTACAGATGCCTGCCACAAGGCCTGGCTAGTTTTTCTATTTTTGGTAGAGATGGGGGTCTCACTCTTGCTCAGTCTGGTCTCCAACTCCTGAACTCAAGCGATCCACCCAGCCCAGGCTCCCACAGTGCTGGGATTACAGGCCACTGGGCACCTGTGAGCCCTGTGAGGCCCAGAGTTTAAAGGGACAGTATGATTTTAGGGGACAGGCCCAGGTACTGTCCAGGGAGTTGCTGCCCAGGGCTGCGGCTGGTCTTTCTCACCACATTGCAGCAGAGCACTTCTTGGCTGCCTGGCCGTCGTTCCAGTGGGCCTGAACCTGGCTCAGGCTGCAGTTTAGGAACGTGGAAGTGGCAAATCTTGGCAGCTTCAGTCTTCAGGGACACAGAATGGAAGAGCTGTGGGGGAAGGGCTGTCTCCCTCCATCAAGATTTCAAAGGATGTTGCAAACAGCCTGGGAGCTCCCAGAAGCCTTGCATCAGGGGTAGAGCCACCACGGAGAGCATTTGCTCGGGAAATGCCAAGTAGAAAGGTGGGGTCAGAACCAGAGCTATCACAGAGAACCCACACTAGGACCATGCCTAGGGAAAATGCAGTGGGGGCATCACCCCAAGCCCCCAGAACTACCGAGATATCAGCTTGTAATAAATACCAACGTAGGAGAAATACAGGCACAACACTCCAACCTGAGAGAAGTGCTCCACAGCCCAGCAAAGTGGTAAGTGTGGGGCAGCCCAGGCCATTTGGGGGCCCAAAACCCTCCTCCCTCCCATGTGTCAGGAGGTGGCACTTGCGGTCAAAGATCATTCAGAAGCTTTTGGACTTAACGGTGTGTTCTCTACTGGATTTTGAACTGAAACCTGCGACACCTTACCCCTTTGTTATTCCTGCCTCTTTCCCTCTTTTGACATTGGAATATCTACTTTATGTCTGTGCAACCATTGTACTTTGGAAGTAAAGGGACACATCATTTTATTGTGCTTAACTTTATTGGACTCTGCAGATATCACGTTTTTTATAACTTGAAGGTTTATGGCAATCTTATGTGAAGCGAGTCTATCTGCATCATTTTTTCAATAGCACCTGCTCACCCTGTGTCTCTGTATCTTCACTGTTAGACATAAAGTATTTTTAAATTAAGGTATGTATTTTTAAAGGCATGGTGCTATTATACTCTTAATAGACTATAGAATGGAAAAATAATTTTTGTATGCACTGGGAAACCAAGAAAACAGTTGTATAACTCACTTTATTTCAATATTCACTTTATTGAGAAGGTCTCGAACTGAACTTGTATTATCTTAAAGATATGCCTGTTAGATGTACTGTCTGATTTCACAAGTTCACAGCTAAAAGAATTTGCATCAAGCTGAATTGTGCCTTGAGTCTCAAGATAGAGATTCTGGACTTCAACCTTTCGAAATGAGGCTGGACTGAGTTAAGACTTTGGGCTTTAGGGATGGGATTAATATAAAAAGGACATGGATTTGGGGGACCAGGTATGGATTGCTGTAGTTTGAATGTGTCCCCCAAGATCCATGTCTTGAAAACTTTTTCCAAAATTTATATTTTGATGATATTTGGAGGCAGGGTTTTTGGAAGGTAATTATGAATTGATAAATAGGATCAGAATGGGGCCTCCGATGGGGCTGATGGCTTTGTAAGAAGAGGAATAAAAACCTCCACTATCATGCTCTTTTTTTCTTGCCATGAGATGTTTCTGCCACATTATAACATAGTAAGAAGGCCCTCACCGGATGCCCTTCCTCAACCTTGTACTTGTCACCTTTCAGAACTGTAAGAAATAATTTTTTTCTTTATAAATTACCCAGTCTTGTGTATTCTGTCTCTGCAACAACAAAGATGATAAACAACTCAAATACTATAATTTACAAACATTCATCTCACTAGCCAATATGTTATTAATGTATATAAACAATATGCACACACATAACATATGTAATTATTACCATTATTAAACAAATAAATCTTGTCCTTCAAAGTCCAAAAATATCTTGTTAGTATCATTAGTTATGGATGGTTTGCACACTATATTATTTAGACATATACATGAATCAAACAAGTCATGTATTATTAAAATAGAAAGTTGCAGTGAGTGAATATTCTATGACTCAGTTATCATTTTTATGTAACACAAGTAAGGGTTTAATTTCTCGTAATTCTTTGAGTTTATGGTGTTTCTCTGTATTCCTTACATATCACTATTAGTCTGGTTTCTTCTATTATAACAGAATGCCTCAGACTGGGCAATTTATAAATAATAGAAGTTAATTTGACTCATGGTCCTGAAAATTGGGAAGTCCAAGTGCCTCACACTGGCTTCTGGCAAAGGTCATCTTATGGTGAGTGTTAGGGTGGAGGACACAGGGCTACACACCGACGCAGTGCATGCTACCGGATAGAGAGAACAGAAACCAAACTGATCTTCTATCAGGAGCCTACTCCTGTGATATGACATGAAACTGTTCAGTAGATTTTATTTCTGAAATTATATTTTTAAAGACGATCATTTTAATTTATGAAAAAGAAGGTTTTGTTTTCTTTTTTTTTTTCTTAACTCAGTGTTCTTCTCCTTCAAAGCATTTGTCATCATTGTTACATAACTTTTCAATTGTATATATGCATAATTACTTGAGATGGGAAGTGTTACTTCCTCCTAAATGTAATGTAATTCATTGTTTACCTAAGTACAGGATTTATTCTACAAGGTGGACATAAAGTTCATGTGCACCCTGTATAATGTATGCGTGTTCACAGCCTCTTTCCCGATTCACTTCATAAGTTTCAACTTGCTCAGCTTATCCGTCCTGCTGGAAGGGCTTCATTTGTTTCTGTTTTCATGGTTTTCTTTTTCTTGACTTTTTGTGTAGCTCTAAACTTTCATAATGACCCATGTATGTGTGTCTGTGTGTGTGTGGGTGCATGAAAAAGAACAAGAATTGTGGATAATAAATACAAAAGTCCTTTGCCGTTCAATTAAACAGAAAATCTCCAAGGGTCTTTAGTGATTGTGGTGCTGGTGACGGATGGTGGATAGTAGAAAATTTGATTCTCTACCAGCTGTTCTCTCACAGAACTAACTGGGTAGAATTTTCAAAACATAGAAACTTAGCCTATGCAGCTGATTCCTCATGAAGAGTGAACAATTTTTGTTTTGACACACGGGGGTCTGTCTCAGCCTATTTATACTTTTCATAGATAAGATAAATATGTATCATATATGCTTGAGATGGTGATGTGACACAATGATTTTTATTGATATTAAGTTATATACAAAAAGTTTATATTATTTTTTCTGCTATACATACATTATATTAAATACTTTATTATTCTAAAGTTTCATTCAATATTTTCTCTGTGTCAGTGGTAAAGGAATATTCTTGAAATCTATCAATAAGAAAAACTGAACACAGAACTTTCTCATAGAAGTAAAGGAATGGTGATGTTCTTCTATATTGCAATCCTACTAACTCTGGTCACAAGATTGCATTACATTCTCTAGTTTGTCAGAATCCTCCACTCACTGTCACTCTATGTTGGAATATACACAAGAAATATGCAGTTAGGTGCTACCGGTTAACTTAAACTAATTCTTTTTTTTTTTTTTTTTTTTTTTTTTTTTATTAAATCATAGCTGTGTACATTAATACGATCATGGGGCAGGCCACCATACACTGGTTTTATAGACCATTTGACACATTTTCATCACACTGGTTAACATAGCCTTCCTGGCATTTTATTAGACATGTTGTCAAAACATTTATATTCTACATTTACTAACTTTCACATGTACCCTTGTAAGATGCACCGCAGGTGTAATCCCACCAATCACCCTCCCTCCGCCCATCCTCCTCCTTCCCTCCCTTCCAGAAGAACTATTCCAAGACTTGGTTACCAAGTGTTTTCTTTGTATTTTTATCCTCTTATACACACCATAGACAAAGTGTAAGCAAACACCAAACCTGCTATTTTTAATAGTCAATTCAACATTTTTACAGAGTAACAATCCTATCATGAAGTACACATAGCCTAGTTGATATGCCATTTATGCAAAGAATTATCTCAAAAAATACATGTTTCAGATAAGAAAACTGCCATTTATTCAAGAGAAATCTGGTAGAAGAAACCCTGAACTCAAATAGTTTTCATTGTAACAACTTTTGAATAAACCGTCTTGTTCTATTTTGCTATAACATAAATTTGCACTTTGAATGTTCTATTTTTGTAATGACATTTTATCACATAAACACATGATTATTTGCTTATATTGTATAGGGTTAAAAAATGCTTGAACATAAAAATAGCCCTATAGGAAAGAGCTTGTTCATTTGATGTTTTGAAAGTAATTTTTTCATTTCAAACTACCTAATTGTTAATCTACTGAGAACTGAGTAAGGATGCAATTTTAGCCTCCATAATATAATGATTTTACTTCACTATTCCAGAAATATCGGTTTACATTATTCATGAATGATAATTTGATTCTAAAAAGAGTTGATAAGTACTTCTTATGTAAGTGATGCTTATATCTCATTATCTTGATATAGTTTCTTATTAGAAATACTTATATTTAACAGTAAATGGATTTTTCACTCTATCATTTTAAAGATTATTTATCTTCTCTAACAAGTAGGTCCTTTTTTCAAACAAAATTACATTCTTTATAGCTACAAGAAGATATTTTCTACTTTTAAGTGTTAAATCTTTATCCCATTGCACTTTAGAATTTCAGCTCAGAGGAAAAGCTTTGGTGACCCAGAATAGTAATGAGTTGCCCATCCAGAGACATAGGCTCTACTTTGTTAAATCTACTAATTTCCAAAAATGTTTCACTGTTTAAAAACCCCAGATGTCAATCAAGCCATGTCTGAAATTTTTCTCTTGGTGCAGATCATATTATGTCTTCACCTGGTTAGGATTAGTGTACAGAATGAAATTAATGCTTAAATTTTATTGCATTTATCTATTTTCTAAATTCTTAATATTGTTAGTATATTTTCATTGACTGTGACAAAAATCATTATTGTATTTTATATTTTGTTCTGATATCTGTAATTTTTTTGCTGTGTGCTTTACTTTTTCATTAATCAATTAGTTCATTCACAAACAAGAGAGAAAGCATGAATGATGTGCCAAGCATTGCCCTAGTTCTTGGTTCTCATGAAACTTCAAATCTAATAAACACCGTGGATGTCTTACAAATTTAATTAATTCCAATTGGCGTAGTATTGTGAAAATAAGTTGCTATATAGAAACATATTCTAGATGACCAAGACATGAAATTCTTATTACATAATTCACTTTTAAAACAAATAATGTAACTAAACAAGAAAAAAACGGTAATATAGCAAAACAGAGTTTTTAAAACAGCAGGTGCTTCCTGTGAAGAAATTTTGACAGCACCAGGAATCAAGGACTTCAAAATAATAAAAGGACACTTAGATAATCCTCAATAGAAAATCACCTTCTCTCTGCCAAATGTCTAAAACTGCTGGCATTACAGCAGCAGTGGGTAGATGCATACAGTAGATACAAATTTTAACATCACTGCATATAAATCATATATCTAGCATTTACAGATATGTTCATAAGCTTATGAAATGGCAAATAGAAAGGGTATTATTGCTGAAATATAATTATTAGAAACTTTGTGCTTCTAAGCTTCAACTTTGACAGAGTATGAAAATTCTCTATAATTACTATATCAGCCATGTCATAAATAAAACGAATACAATACGTACTAGTGTGAATGTACATGGAATATGGATAAAAGCAGAACAAAAGTAAATATAAGGATGGGGCAAATTTCAGCAAGAACAATAAAAAATATCACAAAAAGGCAGAAAGAAAAATAAAATAGTAATTACAAAAATTCAAATGTAATTTACTGAACTCTTTTGTTAAGAAATCAAAAATTATATCAATATCTATATGTAAGGTATTTTCTTATATATAAATAAGATATATCCATTCCTTCAGCCCCCAACTTAAGGATAATGACTAATTCACAAAATAGGACTGCAGTGCTAGGGAAAATATGTAAAGGGATGGAAGAGGGAAGAAAAATAAAAGGAAAAAAATAGAAAAATAAAAAGATTAGGAAGAACATGGCAAGTACAAAAAATAATAATCCAATAAAACTTAACATCTGAGATCACATGGCAATTATGGGCAGGGAAGATGATTAGGGCAGACATAGGAATGAAAGATTATCTACTTGTAAATTTATTTATTTATTTTTTTTTCATTTCTTTATTTTTTATTGTTAGGGATTCATTGAGGGTACAATAAACCAGGTTGCACTGATTGCATTTTTAGGTAAAGTCCCTCTTACAATCATGTCTTGCGCCCAAAAGGTGTGGCACACACCAAAGCCCCACTCCCCTCCCTCTTTCCCTCTCTTTGCTCTTCCTTTCTGATTTCATTTTTTTTTTTTAAGCAGGAACTCAACTTTATTGCATCAAGCAGTCGCTTATATAGAGCATGGGGCAGGGGCGGGGAAAGAAGGAGGGGGATGAGGTGCGTGACAGGGTTGGGCCAATGGCATGGTACCACATTGGCTGTATCTAAGTAGAGGCAGTATCAGGCTGGGCCTTGCTGAGTCATTGCTACGAGGAAGTAGCTCGATGGATCTACTTCTAGTCAGGCTGGGGAAGTTGCACTAGGCCTCAGGCACATGGCAGGGCCCAGCAATTTCCTCTTTTGTTTTTATGGCAGAAAAACATAGCCCCTATCTTAGGTTGCCTGCTCTTGCAGTTTCAGTCTTACAAACATCAATGGTTTGGTCCCTGTCTTAGGTTGACTGAATGCAGAGTGATCTTATCCATCTTTGGGTAC
>CAUYPK010004245.1:0-64889 GCA_963574355.1 Loris lydekkerianus | reverse complement strand
AATGCTCATCATCCTTAATCATCAGAGAAATGCAAATCAAAACTACTTTGAGATATCATCTAACTCCAGTAAGATTAGCCCATATCACAAAATCCCCAAACCAGAGATGTTGGCATGGATGTGGAGAAAAGGGAACACTTCCACATTCTTGGTGGGAATGCAAACTAATACATTCCTTTTGGAAAGATGTTTGGAGAACACTTAGAGATCTAAAAATAGACCTGCCATTGAATCCTACAATTCCTCTACTAGGTGTATATTCAGAAGACCAAAAATCACATCATAACAAAGATACATGTACCAGAATATTTATTGCAGCCCAATTCATAATTGCTAAGTCATGGAAGAAGCCCAAGTGCCCACTGACCCATGAATAGATCAATAAATTGTGGTATATGTACACCATGGAATATTATGCAGCCTTAAAGAAAGATGGAGACGTTACCTCTTACATGTTTACATGGATGGAGCTGGAACATATTCTTCTTAGCAAAGTATCTCTCAAGAATGGGAAAAAAAAAAAGTATCCAATGTATTCAGTCTTACTATGAAACCAATTTATAGCTTAAGGGAAAGGGGAGAAGAAGGGGAGAGGCTGGGTGGAGGGAGGGTAATTGGTGGGACCACACCTACGGTGCATCTTCCAGGGGTACATGTGAAATTTACTAAATGTAGAATATAAATGTCTCAACACAATAACTAAGAAAATGCCGTGAAGGCTGTATCAACCAGTTTGATGAAAACGTTTCAAATTGTATGTAAAACCAGCACATTGTACCCCATGATTGCATTAATGTACACAGGTATGATTTAATTAAAAAAAAAAAAAAAAAAAAAAAGATCAGCCTGAGCAAACACAATACCCTGTCTCTACTAAAAACAGAAAAATTAGCTGGGTGTAGTGGCAGGCACCTGTAGTCCCAGCTTCTCGGGAGGCTGACGCAGGAGGATCACTTGAAGCTAAGACTTTGAGGTTGCTATGAGCAAGGCTTGATGCCGTGGTGACATGACACTCTAGCCCGGGCAACAGAGTGAGACTCTTGTCTCAAAAGTGAAAAAAGAAAAGAAAAGAGATTAAGCTAAGAGAAAATTATGACCCTGATGACCCTGAAGCTGTCTCACCAGTCCCAGATTATCTGCACCTCCTGATCTTTGGAGAAGAAATAATCTTCTAAGCCATCATTATTTTCCACTTTTTTCTGTTACATGTTGCTAAACTTAATTTTTTTTTTTTTTTTTGAGACAAGTTCTTGCTCTGTTGCCCAGGCTGGAGTGCCATGGCTTCAGTCTACTTCATAGCAACCTCAAACTCCTGGGCTCCAATGATCCTCTTGCCTCAGCCTCCTGACTAGCTGAGACTACAGGTGCCCACCACAATGTCTGGCTAAGTTTTCAATTTTTAGTAGATAAAAGATCTTACTTTGCTTAGGCTGGTCTTGAGCTCCTGGCCTCAAGCCATCCTCCTACCTCAGCCTTCCAAGAGTGCTGGGATTACAAGTGTGAGCCACTAAGCTCAGCCACTAAATTTAATTCTATCTGTTACACTATATCCAATAAATATTGAATAAGAGATTCAATAAAACAGAAAAGTATATACACTTTTAGAAGTTTCTATTGCCCTAGACAAATCTATTTTATATGTAAAAACTCAAATGGATATTGGTTGAAAGAGAAAATACACCTACGAAAAAAACTACCACAACTTAATTTTTTATATGAATTTTTCATGGGAGGAAAATTCCTTACTCAGGACTCTGCAAGGCTGAAATGCACAGCAGCAAATCTTCTTTCCTGTAGATCACAAAAACCAGACGCTGTCCTATCTACTTACCCCTGAAAACAGATTCATTATAGTTCGTTGTCACACTCTGCTTCGAGTGGGCATTTGCCATATGGCTTGGCAGTTTAATGGTTTTCTGATACTTGACAGAAATGAAGCACAATTATTTCACAAGGAGCTTGCATTGCTAGATGGGTCTTTTCCAAATAACAGCTGTGCCTCAAAATTGAGTTACTCAATTTGCAATTTGTGGACAAAATACTCAAACATTTACAAGTGAGCAAAACCTCAAATCACTTGGGCTATTTCCAGGCGTCGGAGTTTATGAAGTTTTTAGCGGTGTTATGAGTGTGCAGCTGTCAACAAGCTCAAGCCAGCGTTTCTGTACCACCAGGTCCTGCAGGCAGCAGTGATGCCCTACTTCACAGGCCACGTGGAGTTGGCCACAAACTTATGGGAAAGAATGAACATGAGAGATAGAAGCATTACCCCCAAGGCCTATAGATCACATACCTATTTCTTCCTTTCCATTCTCTACCATGTTGGTGTAGATGCACACAAATCTATGACTCCTTGCTTGTGGGCTCTTGTGATCCATGGATGTCCACTTGGCATTGGCTTGATAACAAAGCTAATAGCCGCTTCCTAACTGAGTGACCTTGATGGAGTGTATCAGTCAGGAGAGGGCAGGTGAGCTATATTAACAAGCAGCCTCCGAATCATTGTCCTAAAACAATAAAGGTTTACTTCAGGTTCATAACACATACTCCTTCCATGCTAGTTGGGGGCTCTTCTCTGTGGCATCTTTGTCCCTTAATCCAGGACTCAAGATGACAGATGAGTTACTGTCAACCACTATAGCAGAGAAAAAGGCGGCCCTGGAAGGTCCTTCTCCAGTAATTTTACGCTTGGCCCCCAAATCGGCACATGTCACTTCCATAGACCCCACCAACTACAGAGAGCTTGATAGTATAATTGAACTTTGTGTGCTGAAGGTAGAGAGCCAGAAATATTTGGCAAATATCCTTTTGCTTACTACAGTGACTTAATCAACCAGTTTGAGCCTCAGTGGCCCATATGGAAAACAGAGATAGTCACATACATGTTGGTACCTCCCAGGATTGTCATAAGTGTTATCAGAGTTGACCCATAAAGAGCACTCAGAATAGTGCCTGGCTCATAGGAGTTTCGTCCAGAAATATTAGCTCCTTTTCTTTCCCTGTGTTCAAAACAGAATTCGCCATCTCCTACACCTGCTTCTGGTTGTCTGTACTTTTTATCTGAGAAAGATTCTGGCATTTTTCTAGCCATTTATGATAAAAATCTGCCAGTCGGCTAAGACATCTCATCCTTCATCACACCCCTCTTCACCCCAGGCAAATTAGCCTCCAAGTACAGCTAGTATTCCTTGCATAAAGACCTCACTTTCCACTGCTACTACTAAGACCAAGCTACTATAAGTAGGACTTCATTACCTTATTGAGTCCACTCAGGATTTTTTAAATTGCAGACAAGTGAAACAAGCTCTGTTTACCTTGGTGTCCCTCCCTATCAAAGGCAAAGCAGTGAAGGAGCACGCAGAGCTGTCAGAAGGCTGCCAGCCATCTCACAGAATAAAGGAAGAGGTGAACATGAGATCTCAGGGTGGACAAGGGGCAGGACAGTGCCACGTCTCAGCATGGACAGGGTCTCATGGTACAGCCATGGTCACTGGGGCCCACACCACTGGACAATGCCGTTCTTCTGGAAGGGTGATTGTGGGTTGGGACAGCCCCCACCCCATCCCTGTGAAGGCCTCCACACTTGTTAAGGTGACAGAAACTCTGGAATCCTTTCCCTATCACCAGTTTGGCCCCATCCAATTTATTCTCAATATGCTAAAGCCGGGGTTACCACTCAAACTAATGCGATCAACTATCGGGTATTTATCATGCACCCACTATTGTATAAAATCTGGGCTCTTATGTCAATCCAGTGATAAATTACTGAGTAATTTTTTCTCCACCGGCATTTACTTGCCAGGTCATGTCCTTCATCTGCCGTCAGGACTTTGGAGATTTCGGCCTCACTCTACTGCTCCTACTTGTCCCCCAACCACCCTCTGTATTCCCTGCACATATTCCATATCCTCACTACGCTGGGATCACCCACCACCCTCGGATGGGTCTTCTCGGCGTCCCGTGTCTCAGGCCTCTGTGTTCTCTTCCCTGGTGGCCTTCCTGTGGGCTTCCCTGGTCACCCACCTGGAAGTCAGTGCTCTCCCCTCCCCCCAAACTCTTAAAGGTAACACTATCCATTCTCTACTTTCGGGCCCCCATTCTTTTCTTGCCTAGCACACTGTAAATCCAGGGGGCAGGGATCCTATGGGGCAGCGGTTCTCAACCTGTGGGTCACAACCCACAGGAACTGTATTAAAGTGTTGTGGCATTAGGAAGGTTGAGAACCATTGCTATAGGGTCTCAGGAATATTCACTTCATTCACTCGGGGACAAGGTGAAAGTAAAAAGCAGATCCACATGGGAGCCAGGGAGCAACAGCCACTTCATGGCAGGGACCAGGATGAAGTGGGTCGAAGTCTAAGCAGCTGAAGAAGAAATACCTCCTACATCAAAGTAGCAGAGCCTGGGCTTGTCCACTCTCCCATCGCCATTCTTGCTTTCAGCATCTGGCACTTCTGGTTTTCCAGTTTGCTTGATCCCTAGAGAGTTTCTGTGTCTTAGTATGGGCTATCAGTTCTTTTCTGAACTTAAAGTTTGCTCTCATCGCAGAAACTGTGTCTGCGGCCTTGGCTGCACCCCACCCAAGGACCCTGATTCCTGATCCCTATCTCAGAGGCATCATTTGATTCCTGTTTTCTCCTGCCTCTGACCTGTCTAATTGAGGCCCCATTCCAGTCCAGCAGTGAGAACCAACAGTTCTGGGCCCTCTACAGCCCCAAGGGCTTCCCTGTGCAGCAGCAAAGTACAGAAACCACCATTCATAATGTGAAGAGGCTGGGAGGCTTTTGGCCTCTTCTCTCGCCCAGCCTCGTCAGCTTGCCAGTGCCACCTCTGCCGTGCCTTTATTATCCATCCACTCTCAAACCTCGCCAGCCCGCCAGTGCCACCCCTGTGGTATCTTTATTATCCACTCTCTCTCAGACTCCAGTCGTTGCCTTAGATCGGGGCTCATTATTTTTCAAGTGGACCTGTCTCCTGCTTCCAGCGTTACCTCCTCTGATCTATCCTCCACTCTGCTGCCTAAGGAATCTTTATAATATGCACATCAACATGTTGATTCCCTGCTTAATCCTGTTCTCCACCAGCCACATTCTGGATCATCTTGAAACTCTTTAGTGTACCATCCACAGCCCCTTATCTGGTCATCACCTATTTTCCAGCCTCATTACTTACCCTCTGGCCCCCTCACATGTCTATTCCATTAGTGCTTTTTGTCTTCTCTTAAGCACTCTGTTCTCTCTCATCTGTTTAGGATGAGACTTTATTTATGGGCTACATCATTTAGGGTTCACCTCCTCCAGAAAGCTTCTCAATGCCTATTCCAAGCTCTGTTGGGGTCCCCTTGTCTGGCCTTCCACATCCCTTTGGACCCTTCTCTCTTATATCTAATCCCATCCTCCTTTACTCTCTGTCCATTGTCTATCCTACTGGACAATGAGCTACTTGAGGGCAGAAGATGTTTTGTTTTTATATATCCTCAGCTCCAGGCACAGAGCCTTGCACAAAGTAGGTATAAAACGTGTGTGGAATAATCAAATGTATGGATGTGTTCAAGGCAAGGACAGTGCTGGGAGGCAATTATTCATGGATGCTCATGTTTCCACATATCTTTCAAACAAGGCATTGATTGCTCATTGCTCTGAACTATCGTTCAAAGAAATGTGTACAGCCAACAGAAGCACTGGAAGATAGAGATACTGTTTCCTGCTGAGCCAAAGGAAGGTTTAGTTACTGTCTAGTATAATAAAGATAATATCTCTCTTTGGAGCAAAGCAGAGGCTTGTTTACTGCCCTGATAAAATATCTAGGTTCTCTAGTCACAAGGTCCCTCTCCTGTAACACAGCCCACTGTATGTGTGGGTGCCACCTGGCTCTCTTTACTTCACCCTGTGTGGCTTGGGGAAGTGGCGCAAGAAAATGCTGACATCAGGCTTCTGTTGTTGTAGTGAGTAATGAAATCCTTTGTCTCTGGCCCAGGTGCTTCATGTCTTCTGCCAGCATCCATGCGGCTGTGGCAGGCTAACTTGTCAGACCCTTTACATTTCTTAACAGACAAGAGAGTCAATTCTGGACTGCTGCTGGTGACCCAGGAAATACCATAGTAGGCGGGACCATCTAGAAAGATGTTGAAAAGATAACAGAGGTCACGAGGCCCTGGACACACTGCTTCCACGCATAATAAAATTCTCATATTTTCGTCAGGAAGAAACTAAGAAAAAAACAATTGTCTACAACTGTAGCATAGCTGTCCTCATGTGGAGGGGTCAGGGGAACCCTTTCTCAGTGAGGAAGTGCATGGTGGGACTGGAAGGTGGCGGGTGCCAGGACAGGTTGCTTGGAGCTGTGCTTGCATAAGCATCCTAGAACTCTCCAGTAGGATGGTAACATGAGCATAAGTATGGGTGATGGATTCTGGACAAGAGAATGAAGCCCAGGGGTTAGGGGCCCAGCGTCTGCCCTATGGGACCTGCTCTGTGCCTTAGTGGGCAGAAGCAGCCTGATGGGGAAAGAACTCAGGAGGCCAACCAGGCAGCTTTTTGGTTTTGAGGAATGAAGATTTTCTGATAAAAGAGAATGAAAAATTGCTGGGGAACATAGGGTAACTGCTGTGTCTCCTATGCTACTGTCAGTCAGATTCCTAAGATTTCAAATCCTCTTGGACTGAATTTTAGGGCCAGGTCTAAAATGTAATTTAAAAATTAGAACAAAAAGCTCACCTTATTTTAGCTTGCTTACTTGTTCCTTTCCTCAAAAAGAAAACAAGATATCATTGCTACCAAGCTCTGCAGGGCAACAGAGGAGAATAAAGAGATCCTGAAACACCTGGGAAGGGAGGAACTTGGCGAGGTCCTCCATGACAACAGAACAGACCAGTGGGGACCCAGCCAATCACAGCAGGGGAGATGCAAGCAACAGCCTTAATGCTCAAGGATAGCGGTTCACCTGAGCATTTCACTGGGCAAGTGTCATAACCAAGTTCAAAGCCATTCTCTTCAGTCTCAGGTAATATAATTTCCTCTAGAAAGTATAGGCCAAGCAGCCCATCTTTCCTTCTTTATTGAGATGAACAAGAGCAGACTGCTGTGGTGATGAGCACAGATTTACAAATTTGGTCAGTGATCTCTGAAGTCAGAGGAGACCTGAGCCAGGATTGGGCTGTGATTGATTAAATTTTTTAACTGAGTTCTTCCAATATATATATAATGATATGCATAATTGCTATTGTGTGGCAGGAAATTAGGCCAGAATGGTGGGCAGTTCATAGTAACAA
Source organism: Loris lydekkerianus (assembly GCA_963574355.1). Taxonomy (NCBI): domain Eukaryota; kingdom Metazoa; phylum Chordata; class Mammalia; order Primates; family Lorisidae; genus Loris; species Loris lydekkerianus. The sequence goes on along the minus strand of CAUYPK010004245.1, from coordinate 57,619 downwards.
CTATAGACTATGATTTTTAAATAGATAAATCTTATGTTATCTCTTCCCTCAGTTATTGCTTCAGAATCCACCAGTAGGACTGGCAGAACAGCCTCTGTCCCTGTTCTTACCAAAGCCTCTGCACAGGCGAACATCCTGTGTACAAAAAGATGCACACACTCAAAACTGTGACCAGTTTTGAGATGCAGAGATGCAGGAAGCATCTCTCTGCCCTTGAACTGAGGTGGCCTGTGCTCACATGTGGAGGACCTCTGGAATGGAAAAAGCTTGGTATTCATGAGCTACGTGACCTTGAGCAAACCCTTTAGTCCTTTATAAAATGTGGATAACCCAACATGCATCTATGGGGGTTCTGGGAAGATGAACTAAAAGACATCAGAGGACCATGCCTCCTGCACTTCTTTCCATTGCACAGCCAGGCAATAGGATTTATCCGTGCTAACCCCGTGACAAGACACTGCTATTCATGACAAGGTCCACCTGTCCCCTCAAGAGCAGGCCAAATGAAGTCATTATTTGTGTGAGGGGGTCCAGCCCTGCATAGCACACAAGTGGAGATTTAATGGATTCAGTGTTCTAGCTAACTTGTGCCTGGTTTGGAAGAGTCTAAGAAGCCAGACACATTTGCCAGCAAGTTATACATAATACCTCCTACGAAGTGAGGACTTACTGACCTTCCTTACTATGTATTGAAAACTAGCAAAGAGTTCACTTGCTTCTATGATTTCCGAAGAACTAATGTGTTTATCTGCATAGTTGGTCAATGGCTTTTTCCTAGGCCACTGTGATACCTGGTGATCTATAAGTATATACATCATACACATAGAATTCCCTGCAGTTGGAGCAGACAGCCTGCCCAGGGGTTCAGGAAAGGAGAGGCCTGGCTACAGATGAACAAGTAGATCCCAGGCCTTAAGGTCAAAAAGCAGAACAGGAATCCAGTCAGGCCATGGGACTAAAGAGTATTCCATGCCCAGAAGTTGTGCTAAAGTCCAGGGCAGACATCTGGATGTACCAGCTCCAAAATTAACACAGTAAAGCTTTATCCCACAGGCATCCAACTCATGTGAATTCACCTGAATGGGCTGGCCTCATCATATCAATAAAATAATAATTTAAGTATAAAACATAGGCTGACATAAAATGGTTTAGGCTGTCTTCCAAGAACAGATGTTCCAGAGAGAGTGTGGTGCAGCCACACCAGTTCTTCCTGCAGCACAGCAACTCCCATTTCTCCTGGCTAACACATTGTGATTTTGTTCCGCTTCAGGGATGAAGGGTGCAGATCCAGACAGGAACCAGAGCACCTACCATGGTTGTCCCATCACTTTCCAGGAACTGGTCAGGTGTAGACATGTGGCTCAGTTTTGGCCAATGAGATAACAGAGGAAGCACCTAGAGACCTAGGGAAAGATTTTTCCAGGTGCTAAAAGAATGCTGATGGAAGGCTTCTTTTCTACCCTTTCCTTCCTTTTTCCCTGTACACTGTGTAGGGATTTGATACGTGGGGCTACTGCAGCCCTCAAAAGACCATGAAGGGAAGTCCTAGAGTGCTACACTAATCTTATATAGTACTCCTTTCTCCAGACTTCTTATTCTATGAACTGCTAAACTAGCTTTACTGCTGAAGCTCCTGCTAGTCAGGTATTCAGGGACTTATGGCTCAAGTCATCCAAAGAGATACACCTCTGAGGTCTAGGTCCTTGCCATTCTTTCACAGTGTGTGCATTTCCATAGGCTTAATGTGATTTCAGGATATAAAGAAGGTACCTTCCGTATAATGTGGCTCCTAAAATCAAGGCAGCTACTTCATCTTGGTTGTAGTTGAAGAGAGAATGCACCTGTGTTTGAGGAAAAGTTGCTGTGTATGACCCAGGGAGGGTATGTTGAATCCCAAGGTGGCCCTGCACTGGGAATTTTTCAGAGACTATTTTGAATAAACATGATTTTTGGTTGATGTTGTAACCTTATAACCTCAAGGAAAGCTGCCTCCTGAGCCTCTTAACAGACTCCTCTGAACTGCATTCAGTGTCCCCATGGGCACCATAGGGACCTTGCTGAGGGCAGCTCTGTATCAGGATGGCTCCCTGGGGGAGCTCCCTTCAGTGCAGCCTCCTCACTCTAGCTTTTCCTTTCTCGGTGTTGGCTGCTTCACTATTGTGATTTATGGCCCAGCACAGCCCTGTGACTTGAGGAAACCTGAATGTGGCTGTACCTGCATTCTGTCACCTCCATGCCTTTGCTATTGCTGGGTCCTGTAGCCAGAATGCCCTTTCTACCCATTTCTACTATTAAATTTTGTTTCCCCAACATTCAGCTCATTTTAGGATGCCCATAAAGAGCCCCTTTATTTGACAATAACAATAACCCCCCAAACAACCAAATTAAAAAAATGGGCAAAGGATGACTAAATATTTCTCTAAGGACATCCAAATGGCCAACAAACACAAAAAGATACTCAACATTCCTAACCACTAGGAAATGTACATCAAAATCACAAGGAGATACACCTCATACCTACTAGTGTGACTATTAACCAAAAAAAAAAAATACAAAATAAGTGTTGTAAGGATGTGGAGGAATGGGAACCCTCATGCATTGTTTGTGGGAATGTAAAATAGCACAGCTGTGATGGAAAACAGTATAATGGTTCCTCAAAAGATTAAAAATAGAATTGCTATATGATCCAGCAATTCACTTCTGGGTATATACTAAAAAGAATTGAAAGCAGTGACACAAACAGATGCTTCTACACCCATCTTCACGGCAGCATTATTCACAATAGCCAGAAGGGGTAAGGAACCCAAGTTTCCATTGAATAAATGGGTAAATAAAATATATGCTGTATGTATATAATACAATAGTATTCAGTCTTAAAAAGGAAGGAAATTCTGATATGTACTGCAACATGGATGAAACTTGATAACATTATGCTAAGTAAAATAATCCCATCACAAAAAGACAGATACTGTATAATTCTATTTATATGAGGTACATAGAACAGTGAGATTCCTAGAGATAGAAAGTAGTATGGTACAAGGGGCTAAGAGGAGGGGGAATAGATGATTATTGTTTAATGGGTATAGAATGTTGGGTTTGTAAGATAAAAAGAGCTCTGAAGATTGGTTGCACCACATTGTCAACGTACTTAACGCTACTGAATTATAAGCTAGAAATGGCTAGGTTAGTAAATTTTATGATATGGGGTATTTTTATCACAATTTAACATTTATAATAAATGCTCTCCTTTTATTAGTCTTCTCGGATGCCCAGCTTCAGTCCCACTGCACTGCTTGTCAACCTCCACTTTGATGCCTTGTTTTCTGTTCTATCAGGATTGGTTTGAAAGTTATCCAGTTGCCAACAGCAAGAAAATCACAGAGAAATAGTGCCAGAGCCCTGGCAGAACTACTCCTAAAATCAATCCTATCTGGGGCTTTTCAATTGTGGGAGCTAATCAATACCCTTTTTATCATTTGGCTAATTTGAGTTAGTGTGACACAATCAAAATCAACCTTATTGATAATGCACTTGGTCTGAAATATCAGAACACTAAGAATAAAGAAAAGACTCATGAGATTTCTAGGGAATAAGAAAGTACCCACAAAAAGGAATGAAAGTAAGACTTGCCTCTGACCTCTCTTTTGCAATATCCCATGCCACAAACAAGGAGCGGTGCCTGAATACTTCTCAGAGAAGATAACTTTACATCTAGACTACCACTTAAGTCTGAAGATAGAAGAAATACATTTTAGATATGAAAGGACTCAAAGTTTACCTTTCAGAAGCCCCTTTTTAAGAAGTTCTAGGATAATGTGTTCCAGCTTTAAGGAAAACAACAACAACAACAAAAAAAAGCAGATGTAATACACCGCAGGAAGATGGTGAAGCTAGAGTGAAAGGTGTACAGGCTGGGGAGCAGTAGCCTAGGGCGGAGTGTGAGGACACGGGGCTCTAAGCAAAAAGGTGAAGGCTGGAAAGGCTGGGAAAACTGAGGACATGGTGAAAACACTTCTCTCTCTCAACAACAACAAATCCAAGTAAAACAAACCATAAGCTATATAAGTACCATGGCCTAAATATTATGTAAACTAAAATTGACATAATGTTAAGGCTTGGTGAAATATGGGAAAATTAGGAAGCTCCCTTTGAGTGACCCAGGGCTACTTGACCTAGGAGTAAGCATGCGTGAGGTCATAATGACCTAAATCTTATTTAATGATGTTAGACTTTTAGAATCAATCCAGTAAAAAGGCACAGAAGGTCTAATTGTGATTACGGAATAGAAAGGTAATGTTAGTATCATTGGTAAAGTAAGAATAGAGCAGTCAAAAGAGGAATAGTTGGGGAAAGAATGATGGGAAGAAGGGAGAAGGATTAATATTTGCCTCATGGAAACTATAGATACTAATTAAGCTGATTAACAAGATGGAGAAATAGTGCCTTAAACCAGCAAAGGCTTAAACTTCTCTCCCATAAAATGAAGTTAGAAGGTGGGTAGTTCAGGGCTAGTGCTTTATCTGATGGCATTAATTTTCCCAGGATCTTGCTAGATTTTTTTCTCTGTCATTTTTACAACATGCTTTCCATCTACCTTCCAGATGGTCTCATGGTTACACAGTGGCTGTTGCAGCTCTAGCCATTACATCTGTGTGCCAAGTAGGAACAAGAAAGAGGGGAGAAGGGCAAAAGAAATCCACCTACTGAGTCAGCCCCCTTTATATAAAGGCTGAAGTCCCACCCACCAACTTCTGCTTTCATCTCATTGGCAAGAGCACAGTGAAGGACAGCTAGCATGAGGAACAGGGAGAAGTGTGAAACAGCTATCTCACCATCTGTGACTCGAGAAAGAAGTACATAAAGTGAAAAGTAACCAATTAAAGAATAAAAATTGTAATAGAACCACCACAAATGCAAGAAAGGAGAGAGGGTAGGGTGTGGAGAGTATACATGAGTTAAGTCTTTATCTTTGATAATGGGACTCAGTGGCATAACATTTAAAGCTTGGGTGCATTTAACCTCCAAAATAATTGAAAGGTTTGAATGTCTAGCAGGGGTCCTCAAACTGCAGCCCATGGGCCACATGAGGCGCTGTGATTGTATTCGTTCCCATTTTGTTTTTTTACTTCAAAATAAGATATGTGCAGTGTCCATAGAAATTTGTTCATAGTTTTTTTTTTTTTTTAACTATAGTCCAGCCCCCCATTGGCCCCCTATTTAAAAAGTTTGAGGACTCCTAAAAGGAACTCACCTTTGGGATGAAGGGGTGATGGTGGTAAGGAGGTAGGGACAGAGCTATAAATTTTCATTAAAAATCCTTTCTATATTACTTGATTAAAAAAAAATCCACATGTAGATATTATTTTGATTTAAAAAATCCGTGTTTATTACATTGGAAATTGAGACACTGCTATATTTCCTTTATCCTTGGCAAACTGGTTCTGGGGTAGACATTTTTTAATGTCTGTTTTTTAATTCCTGTTACTGGCTTAGAAAGTGATAAAACTCAACCATATTCAGGGCTTTATGTATTTTAATTCTTTCAATTGATTTATCTTTTAAACTCTAGCCATTCACATTTAATGTTTTTATGAGTGGACAGACTCTGGCAGATCCATCACCCTCTGTTCCTGGAGGGCAGGTCCACCTATCCCTGTTCTCTGCTTGAAGTGAGGCAGCCAACATCTCCCACATTCATTCCCCTAAGCCACTCCTGTATGCCCAGGGGACTCTCTGCAGGGAAGTCCATTCTGCACCTGCCCGGTCTGCACTCTCAAATCACTGTCCTAATGCCCCTATAATATATTAACAGGCGGTGGCCAAGGGGAGTTCTGCTGAAATAGGCAGTAGTTTGGGCCATTTTGGACTAAATCCTAGAATGTACACGATAATGCTGAGCGATGCAGTTTAATTTATGAGTGTGCAGGTCTGCTGTGAAATTGGGAAATGGAAGTATAAGACATTAGCATTCACATGGCAAGGGTAGGGCCAAGCCCCAGACTGTACTAGGCTTTTTACAGGGAGGACTGTGGAGTTTGAAGGAGCAGACGTACTGTCCATTAAATGCGTGCTCAGGAACCTCGCCTTTGTATTTCAATGCTGTGAACTGCCTCAGAGATACTTCTCCTGGACTTGAGCCCTTAATTATTGTCCAGCACACTCCATTGTTTTTAACAGTGCAACACCTGTATGTACATCTGGGCAGATTTAAAAAAATAATTTCATGGCTTGGGTGTGGTCTGATCTGCAAGAAGGAAGGTGGGGCAGATGGCTTCTCAATCTCCTTTAAGCTAGGGTATACAAACTATCGTATAGCTAATTTATTTCTAAGTGAAAAAGGGAAGGCAGGGACGGTTTTAATTTAACTCATTGAATCATTTGTGCTATTCATTCCATGCAGTCTCTGGTTTAAGGAGCTGGTAAGCCAGAGATTTTTTTGGCTGACCTTCATTCTCCTAGGTCACCTTTCTCACTAATTTTTTAATGCACAGAGCAAAATAACATCTATTTCTGTCTGCCTTATGAATGAAAATACGTTCTTCCAAAGGACTCAAAGGAAATATCAAGTGCACCCCAGCAGTACGTTAAAATAAATTAGAAAAGAGGCTGAAAAACTCCATCAAAGTAGGCTGAATAATATCCCCCAAAGATATCAGGTCCTAATCCCTCAAACCTATAAATGTTACTTCATTTAGAGAGGGTCTTTGCAGATGTGATTAAGAATCTGGAGATGGGAAGGGACTAAAAACAATCACATGTATCTTTCTTAAGAGGGAGGCAGAGGGAGATTTCACACACACACACACACACACACACACACACACACACACACACACACACACGGCCATACGAGGATGAAAAACAGAGAAAGTTGAAGATGCTGGCCTTGATGCAGCCACAAGCTCAGGAATGGCTGCACCCACCAGAAGCTGGAAGCAGCAAGGAACAAATTCCTCCCTGGACCCACTGAATGGAGCAAGGCCCTGCTGACACCTTGACTTTAGCCTACTGATATTGATTTTAACCTTTTGGCCTTCAGAACTGTGAGAACTGTTGTTTTAAACTACCAAGTGTGTGGTGATTTGTTACAGCAGCTGTAGGGAACTGATACACGCGTACCCTCACAGAAGTGCTGGAGGGAACTAATATGTGCCTGCCCTCAACACAAGTGCTGGAGGGAAGAGTTTCAGTTTTTACAAAAGCTCTCCCAAACATTGTATGGTTCTTTGATGGTATTTGAAAGAATTCAACTTCCTGCCTCCAGCAAGTGGGATAGGAGAGAGTTGAATGCATAGAGCAGAAGGCTGAGGGCATTTTAAAACAAACATTTGACAGGTAATTGTGCAGGGGTGGGGGAGGACAAGGATTTACAAAACTTCCAATGAACTGACCCCAAAGCTCAGATCAGGCTGTGTAGTTATGTGTCAGGGAAGCACATTTTATAAGCAAATATAGCATAATTATTAGCAAATATGGCCAGATGCCCACAAATATATGTGATTAGATTGTTCTCTGAGGATTTATCTACAATAGTGAAAAATTACAGACATGAATGTCTAGTAACAGGAGAATGGTTAAATTCCACATAATACTATGAAGCTGTTAAAAAGAGTGACAGATTTCTACATATACTGACACAGGAGATTATTAATAATAAAAATGCAGACAGTATGCTTTTATGTTACTGTAATATACAGAGAGAGTATCTACTGTATACACGCACACCTATATAGGTTTATAAATTCATTAGATGGGTGCATATCAAACAGTAAGTCATTACCTCTAAGGGTTGTTGGGAGAATGACAAAGAGTGGACAGACTTGGGCTTTATTAACATTGCTTAATATTAATGTGTTTTCCCCCTAAGCACATACTTTTTCTGTAGTTCAAAGAAACAAAAAAAGTTGAGAATGCAATAAAAAAATATGCTATGAGAACCTTGTTTAATACGATGCCTGGTAAACAAAGGAGACCTTCAGTAACTGTGCTCCGCCTAGAGTTGAGCAGCAAGAGGGCTTTAGAGACTGCCTGTGGCTTCTGGAGGTTTCCTATAATCCAGGTAATGCCACAGGGCAGGGGCCAAAAAACATTGGCCTTTACACCAAGCTCCCTGGTGGTCCTGCCATGTTTTTATTTTAAAGAAAAAAGGCCCAGTCACTCGCCAAAGTCCCAGGCAAGCGTGTCTTTTGTCTCTTCCATAGAGTGGGGCAAAGTCACTATTCACTGACTCAGCGGTTTCTCATAAAAGCCAAAGGCATCTGTCTTTTGCACACTTCCTCCTAAGAAATTCTATATTAGGATGTTTCCAAAGGCTATCTTACCTCCTGGAAGGGTGGTTTTCTCACCAGTGAGCAGTTTCTGCTTGGTTAGCTATCGTACACAGCCCTCCCTGTGTGTGTGAGCCGTGCGCTAGGAAGGCTCACTTGAATGTCCTTTGAAAAGGTCACTCCTTGGTGCATCTTACAATGGTATATGTGAAACTTAGTAAATGTAGAATGTAAATGTCTCAACACAATACCTGTGAAATTGCCAGGAAGGCTATGTTAACCAGTGTGATATAAATGTGTCAACCGGTCTGTGAAACTAGTGTATGATGCCCCATGATCATACACACCACCCATGCTCTACTACAGAGTCCCCCATACTTGCTGATGTGAAACACTGTCTTGGTTACTGCACAGTCAGGTTGGTCAATGGTACTCTAAAGAGGCATTGATACAGCCAGAGGAAACATGTACCATTCTCACAGCATTCCTTTCAGGGCCACGGGAGAGACGAGTGACAGTGTGCTCAAGATGCCAAAGCAAAGATGCAATTGCTGCACAACTAGAAACCATGAGCCCAATTGCCTTTTAGATAGATAAAAGCAGGAGCATGGGTTACGTCAATCTCAAACACATGCTACATGAGTATAGGGCCATGAAGGGGACAGCTCTCTGCAAACACTACTTAAGTGATGGCTCTTAGTGAAAAATTGCCACTTTTTGCTGAATGAGAGCAACTAATCCTCTCTCTCCTCCATATGACATGAAGTGTTTATTTCTCAAGGTATGTTTCTCCAAGGTTTGCTGCAAATCATAAACAGTCATGGCACTTTATGATTCCTTATTACAAATTTTAGGAAAGACTCTTATCTTCTGTATTTTAAAGAAATTGTTACAAAAACAGAGATTGGGAGCTAGACCTTCTATGTTACAGTTGAGAAAACTGAGGACCAGAGAGGGGATGCTGCTTATCCAAGGTTACACAGTAAGTTAATTACAGAGCTAGAGTCAGAGCTCCAGGCTCAGGCTCCCAGCTCAGGGCTGAGACCCTGTGACCCTGCCTTATAAACCAAGCTCCTTGGTTATGAAAATGTTCAGGTTTTACTTAAGAATACATCCTGACATGTAACCCTCATCACTAGGCCTGATGACAGAGACACTCTGGGACAAATGTGGAAGATGTGGGAGGTCCCTTCTGCGAAGGTAATAAATGCAGAGGAACATAAGGCTGGAAAGGACCCAGAGGGATCTTCTACTCATTTCCCTTCCTCAAGGCAGAAGGTGCTGGCAGTGTACCAAGGGACAAGTATTTATTTTTTTTCTAAAACCCTTCAGGGAAGATCTCATAACCCACTCCTGAGAGGGAGTATCCAACTGTAGAATCCAACAAATAATCAGAGAAAATCACCAGTTTTTTAAATAAAAAAAAAATAATCTTCCTCACTTCAGTACCTCAAAAGTGATTATCTACCATGTATCTTACAAGGGTACACGTGAAACCTACTAAATGTAGAATATAAATGTCTTAACACAATAACTAAGAAAATGCCAGGAAGGTTATGTTAACCAGTGTGATGAAAATGTGTCAAATGGTCTATAAAACCAGTGTATGGTGTCCCATGATCGCATTAATGTACACAGCTATGCTTTAATTTAAAAAAAAGGCTTATAATAAAAAAGTGATCATTTAAAATGACCTCCTAGTTTAATCCAATGAGAACAATTCTACTGGAAAAGGAAAACATTTTAGAAAATAAGAGCCCGGAGTTGTCATGACACCTTCACTATGATTTTTGTAAGAATTGATAAGAGTGTCAGAGACTCACTCAGGCCTGGTCGTGTAAAGAACTTTGATGGAAAGTATAATATATAGATACCTGTGGAGCATAAATCATTTGAAACATGAAAACTTATGACTTAGAAACAAAATAATGGCTCCCACCATATGATTTCCATTTTAAGCTTCACAAGTCCCCATTTATTTTGCAGAGTAGTTCTGTATTAGCTTAAGAAGGTACATTCCCAAGTGATTGGAAAAGCCAAATACAAACAAAATAGATTACAAACTATTCCACATATATTCATGATAGATGATTCAAATGCCAGAGGTTATCTGAAGAGGAGGAAGCCTGCCTCCCACTGTGATATTAAGAGAGAAGAAGCTAATCACCATGGTACTTTACCTGCAGTTGATGCTGCTGACCCCCCGCCAGTGGCTTCTAACTGCTTTTCCATTAGACTTGATAAGAGTCCAGGCTCCTGAAGATTAAGGGATGCATCTCACAGGCAGCGGCTGGCATTAAGGTGGCCCACATCTGTGGGGGAAGCTCAGGCTGGCCTCAGGGTCCCAGGCTCTGGGCAAAGGTGCAAGGCTGCCTCCCTCATTTATATCCCCACCACACCCCACCCCTCCTGCCAGTGGCCCTTCCAAGCTTCTCCCTCCCAGCCATAACTCAGGGCTCTTACTGCAGCTCCTTCTCCCCATCTCTGCTGTTACAAACCAAGTGTTTCTCTGAATGCTCCCCCTGTCTCCCCCGGTAGAGGGAGACTGGCAGCCTGGGGACCCACAGCTTCCTTTCCCCTCCAGACAACACAAAATAGCATGTCTTGACCACTCTTCCATCCGTATGAAGCCCCCTTGGTTCCACTGAGCTTCAGGCCTGACAAGGAAGGTTCTAGAGCCTCACAGAGAGGTGATGCTAGGAAAAAGCCAGGGGAACATCTACCCTGAGCCAGCTCATGCCCAGGCAGGTGCAGGTCCCAGCAGATACAGGTAGGGATCCCAGCAGATTCAGCAGCACTGCCGCCCTGTGACAGTTTGAGGCTGGTGAAGAACTATTAGAGTCCGCGCTCATAATCTGGTGAGGTGTGGTCATCTGGGTCCCCAAATAAGTCAGGGGAGACTCAGAGAGGTGAGGCTGGGTTGACAATCCAAGTAACACTGTGGCGTGAGCATTTAAGCTGGATATTACTGATCACTTACGGGGCAACATTTCACTTAGATGCTATTACTCCGCCTTTGCAGATAAGGAGACCAGGACTCAGAGAAGCTAACTTGTTTGCACTTCACAGTGAGCCCTTAAGGGGCTCCTGTTTGGACTTCACTGCTCCAACTCACAGGTTCTCAACAGCACAATATTTTTAAGTGAAACTGCAGAACTTTCAAAACCAAACATTACATCTAATTTTGAAATCAAAAACAAACAGATGCCCTGCATCCTCCTCCCCTAGGAGAGGGAATGGAGATCCAATAAGCCACCATCTCTTCCCTCCCTCGAGAAAGGCTGGGTGTCTCTTAGAAGCAAATGCAGCTCTGCAACCCAGGCAGCGAACAGTGCCGGCTGAAACTCTGTGTGTCCAACGGGAAGTGCAACCAAGGAAAAGCTGGGCTTGATGCACTTACCAGGGAGAGGCACATTCACTTAAGAGAGGATTAAAAAAGATTAAAAGTACAAAATGCATTTTAATGCAATAATGGAGATAAAATGTTAAAAGACAGAGGATGGTGGGGGTGGGATGCCAGAAGTTCTAGTTTAAGGAATCATTGCTTTCATGAATTTCACCTTATTGGTGTTATGCCATCATTTTCTGTGCCTACTGCATTTTATAAAAATATTTATGTTTGGATTAAATGGCTCCTAAGAGGTCATCCTGAAAATACAGTGAGACTCAGAGGTGTTTTTTTTTTGTTTGTTTTTTTGTTTTTTTTTTAATTCAAATGTGGTGGGGCACAGTGGCTCATGTCTGTAATCCTAGTACTCTGGGAGGCCAAGGCGGGAAGACCAGGTGAAGCCAGGATGAGATGAGCCTGAGCAACATGGTTGAGACCCTATCTCTACCCAAAAATATATAAATAAATAAATAAAAATTAGAAAAATTAGCCAGAAATAGTGGTGTGTGCCTGTAGTCTCAGCTACTCAGAAGGCTGCAGGAGGATCACTTGAGCCCCAGACTTCGAGGTTGCAGTGAGCTATGATGACACCAGTACACTCTAGCCTGAGCAACAAATCAAGACCCTGTTTTAAAAAGAAAAAAAAAATTCAAATGCAAAAATCTCACAATTCACAATGTGTCATGGAATAATGTAAAAGGTAATATTGTTAAAAAATCCTCATAATGAAAAAAACCTGTTCAGTTAAAAAATAGAAATGAGAAGTTATAAAATGCTTATATGAATTGAAGCCATTATTTTCTGAGCAAACAGATCATTTATCAGCAAAACTGACTCCTTTTATATTCATAGTTCCTTCAGTTTATGTTACTGATATAAAGTAATGCAACCATGTTGTTAACAATCATATCTGGCACCAACTCTTTTGGAAACAACTGACACACGTGGTGGGGGCAGGAGGGTGTGCACAGTGGGCTCAGCTCATTGCCTTCAGGGCCTCTGTGCCTAGCACAGGGCTGGAACATAATCCAGTCTTAGGAAATGCTGGCTGACTACATACACTAGCCTCCCCAGGGACCAGTCCCACCCCAGGCTCTGGAACTCCTCCAGCAAATCTAGGTTGCCCAGACGACACTCCCTCCTCTCCCCATTTTGCTCTCGCTGCCTGAGTCAGGCAGTCAGCAGCAGGTTCTGACTCAGACCTGGAGTGTGACAGCCTTTCAGAGCAAGGTGAAAGGGATCAGAGGCATCTTCTAGAGCAAGGTGAAAGGGACTAGAGGCATCTTCTAGTCTGCGTAGGTCAGAAATTTGGAGACAAGCTCAGAGATCTGGTTAGGGGCTCACAGTGCCATCCTCTGCCCTCTTGGCCCTTGGTCTCCAGAAGTAAGTAAGCACACAGCACATAGAGGCCGGCACTGGGACAGCCCCCGAGATGAGGATGCCTCTAGCTTCTAGACCAGCAGTTCTCAACTTGTGGGTCTCAACCTCTTTGTAACAATGAAAATACATCCTGCATATCAGATCTTTACATTACGATTCATAATAGTACCAAAATTACAGTTATGAAGTAGCAATGAAAATAATTTTATGGTTGGGGGTCACCACAACATGAGGAACTGTATTAAAGGGTTGCAGCATTAGGAAGGTTGAGAACCACTGCTCTAGACTATCCTTGCTCGCCACATCTTGCAGGTGAAATCCTTTATGGAGGACTCATACTTGACTGCCCTCTTCTGCCTGGGAGCCAGGGAGGGGCATGACAGGCACCTGAGTAGCTGAAAAACCAAGCATTTGGCAATTAACCTGCAGAAACAATAAAGTCAACTTCAAACCAAGTCAAGTCAACACTTTGTCCCTACTGATCCATGAGCCTGGAACTGACTCAGAATAGGGGTGGTGAGTCAAAACTCAGCCACTGGCAGTGTGCGCCCTCTGGCAGGGGCATGAGCCTTGTGGCCTCCCTGGGACAGAGAGCCAAATGCTGGGCTACAGAGCCAGAGGACAAGTGGGAAACCTTGCCTCCTGTGCTCACAGCTGATTCATTAATAAGGCTGACCTCCTTTCGATGCTGAAAGCATTTGTATGTCCTTCAATACTTCTAATAATATCACAAAAATAAAATGCAAACACAATGCTGTCCTCATTATAGTACAGAGGCACAAAGAATTTAAGGCAGGGGCAAAAACGTGTCTCTGAGGAGGCCTACCTCATGAACCATCCTGAGTCCATCACAAAATGAAACCCGGTCCAGAGGATCCAAGGATGCCAGTTGGCTGTGGAATGCATTACAGGATTTAGTTTATCAATGACTCTGTATCATAACACTATTTTTTCAAAGACAAACTTTGAAATGGTTTCAAAGTCCTCAACTGCCATTAATCACCCTTTCATTCAGCAAACATCAAAACAGTGGCTACTGTGTGTCTGGCAGTATGGCAGAATCCCAAGAGACAGGACACACCATAGTGCTGCCTAGAGGCTCACCTGTCGTGCTGATGGGGGGTGGAAAGGCTCGTGATGGTCACTATCCAGGTTGGTGAGAGCTGGCATAAATGGAAACAGAAGACGCTTGGGTGCAGAGCCGGGCCCCCAACCCTGCCAGGTTGAGGGAGGAGCTCCAGAAGAATGTAACACGTGTTTTGAGTTTTGAAGGATGAGTAAGAGTTAAGCATAATTGAGTTGGGAAGAGGAAGCAGTCTGCAAAAGACTGGGCATGTGAGAGGCCGAGGGGTGTGCCAAGGCCATGAGAGGTTCCACAGAGTGGCTAAGGTAGGGGGATAGGATGGTTGCCACAGTTGACCAGGTGACCTTGATCCTTGTGGTTGCTGGTGAGCCTCTGCCTGGTTTTACTCAGAGGAATGATCAATCTACAAGTGATTACCTGAGGGTCTCCTGAGCAGCTGAGCAGCTCCCAAGTTTGCCTGTCTTTATTCATTGTTCCCAAGGCAAGCAACTTAAAGACCTCATTAGCAGGCAGGTCTCCAGCTAACGACTAAGCCTGCCTTCCCCTCCATAATGTCTTCTCTTTAAGGCCATAGCTATGTTCAATTGCATTCTAATTTCAAGAAGTGATAAACATATGCTCATGTTTCCATTTACAAGTTTTTGATTATCAGCCTGGCATTGTAGCTGCAAATTACCCATTTCCTATTATAATTATTTTTACTTCTCTAGATGAAGAAGGAGAAGAAGCACTTTTAAATTACTGAAGTGCCTGAGCCGCAGAGGGAGGAAAGTAACCACCCCTGCATCTTTTGCCAACGGCAATATAATAGCAAGAGTCTGAAGCAGGCTGTGTTAGGCCAGGCCTTCTGGATGGGCATGGTTGCTCGCTGCTGTCAGACTGTCTAAAACCTGGCCTGGATTGCAACAAACCAGGTGAGAGCTCAGCTGGCAGCACAACTGCGGCTTGTGAGGGCTCTCCAACAGCAGCTCCTTGGGACTGCCCTGCTTTAGGTGACAGGCAGGCCTCTCACACTCTTGGGCACTGACTCTTGCTTTTTCTACTTCTAGCAGGAATTTTAAAAGATGGGAATGTCACTAACTCAGATGCATCCAAGCAACCACTCTGAGTGTATTATGATCGGAATCCAGCCATGCTAACTTGCATCATGATCCCTCCTAGAGAAGGGGAGGGGCGGGGCGGGGCGGGGCGGGGCGGGGCGGGGCGGGGCGGGGCGGGGCGGGGCGGGCGGGCGGGCGGGCGGGGCAGGGCAAAGTCTGACTGCCTTTCTGTTCTGGTAGCAGGTGGTTAGCAATGGGGTTGGAGATAAGCCTTGGTAATTAATCGATGGGAGGCAATGAATTCAGGTCACTGGCTGAAGTGAAAAGAATTCCACCACGCAGAGTTGTAAACCTATTGGCAGCTTAACATCCCATTTAATTGGAAGGTACCATTGATTGACAGACTAGCATGTAAATAAGAACATGACCATGGCTTTAAAGGTGCTGTGGGCAGTGTTGTTTCTAAAGTGTAGCTCAGTTTAAACAGTTTTGCTATTGGGATGACTTGCTCATTAAGAAATTGTGCTAATCATCCCAGTTCCTAACGTCTTCCATGTGTGACTGTGATCAGTCCTGTGGACAGAGGTGTGGAGGATACAATCTCTGCCTTCAAGAAATTCATGTTAGTGGGGTAGTCAGATACAGAAATAACAACCACCTGCTACTTAAAAGTTCTGAATTCCATTTGTGGTAAAAATAAAAATCATATTCCAAATATTACTCTTTTCATATTTTAAAGCTTCATGGATGACAATAACAAATCCTAATCGAAATAAATCAATGATCATAGTCACAATAACAACAGCTAATAGTGTACCATGTACTAGGCACTTTTGAGGTCTACTAACTCATTTTGGCAATACCTCCCCTGTGGCTGTCACTACGTTGTAGTTTGTGTTATCTTTAGTCTTTGCAAAGGCTGTAAGGAGCAGTGCAGTCATCTTGTTTCTGATGGGGACTCTGAAGCTCGGGTTAGGGGTATGGTGCTAAGGTGCAGCAGTAGGAAATGCAAGCAAGTGAAAGCTCCTGTAGTGAAGGGCTGGCCAGGCCATTGCACCCCGGCTGCTTTGGGAGGTGCAGAAACCAACAAGAACCCCCAGGTGGGCTCCCACCCAAGCCATAAACTCTTTGGTATTCAGGATGAGCTTGTTCATTTTTTTATAGGAAATGATAGAAGTAATCAGCATGTTAACCACCCTTTAGACATCAATCATAACTCCTTCCCTCAAGAGTAAATTACCCTCCTTCCTATGTATCTTGAGATCCTTGCCCAAGGAAAAGACGGAAAAAGCAGGTCAGCACCATGGGCAGCAAAAGTACCCCACCCCACCCCCCACTAGCAGGGGCCTGGGCAAGGGGGCCTGGGCTCTAGGTTCAGTGGGAGTGCATCCCACAGGAGCGTGCTGGGGATGTGCTGCAGAGCATGTTGGGGGAGCTTCTGTGATGGGAAGTCTGCTGTGGAGGGGGTTGATGGAAGATGGGCATACAGGGTGTCTCATGGGGAAATGTGCTGAGAGCAGGGTGGGATAGGGGGTGTGGGGGGGCTATGTCATGGGCATGTGCCATTAGCGTGTATTGTGGGGGGCTGTGTGTGTCCGGGGTGCAGTGGACATGTTGTGGGGCTGTACTGTGGGACCCCCTTGAGAGATCTTCCTGGCTTGAGAACACCATGCTTGCCCACGGAACCTCTCTGGTCCCCAGATGGTATGCTCAGCTCCAGCACCCCCACCCATACTCTGTCCCCAGCCTTGATATATCCTGGGTCAGTATAGCCAGTGAGACATCAGGCATAGCATGTTTTGAGGTCCTGCTGGCTGGAGAGCTTGGGAAACAGCCTGAGGTGGTATGTGCAGGTCACATCTAACACAGCATCTGCAGGGCTCGCTGCCCAGGTAACCCACCCTGGAATGCCCCCATGACCAGCACAGGTGAGGGAAGGAAAAGCCCTTGGCACCCTCCCCTGGCAGTGGGGCTCAGCACCGGGGGAGCCTAGGTTCAGAGTCCTCTCCCAGTGAAGCAGCCTCTCTTAGGGGACCTGCCATCCCACTCCTGGCTCATCCCTCCAAGCTTCCAGCTCATTCCTAGCAAGGCCGATTAGATGGTAAATGCTGAAGACAGCAAACCTTTTCTTTGTTTTGAATGTGATGTGTCAACTTTCCCACAACCATTATTAGGAAAGATTTTCAAACATTCAGCAAAGTGGACAGGATTTTAAAGTGAACATTAGGGTATTCACCACTTAGATTCTATGCTGAATATCTTACTATGCTTAGCATTATTTACCTCTCTACCCTATTGGTCCAGATTATTATTTTTTTTGTGCCTTTCAGAGTAAGTGGCAGACAGCAGTGTACTTATCACTATGCATTTCAGCATGCATGTTATTAACTGGAGTTCAGTATTTGTTTAGCATTCTTCTTTCCTGCCTTTGTATATACAATGAAATGGATACATCTCAAGGGTACCATTTGATGAATTTTTACAAACACATGCACTCATGTAACGCCAACCCTCATCAACTTACAGAGTATCTCCTCTACCCCAAGAGTCCCAGTATCTGCGCTCAGTTTCTCTGTTAGCAACCACGACTGTCGGTTTTCAATTACAGACTAGTTTGGCCTGTTTCAGAACTTTACATGTAAACGAAATCTTCTGGGTCTGTGCACTGTTTCTGAGATTCACTCATGTTGCTCTTTGTGTCAGCAGTTTGTCCCTTTCCACTGCTGAGTGGTACCCCATTATTTGGCTACACCATGGCTTATTCTGCCATTGATGAATTACTTTTTTTAAGGGAAAGACTTCCCCGAATTGAGGCATTCTATAATACACACTCACTCTTCCTTGCATTCAGACCTATTTGTCTTGTCAGATCAGGTGTGGTCAGAGTTAGCATAGCCGTCTGGTCTCCGAGAGTGTATAAAGAATGGAAGTAGTATATTTCATCACCTTTGTGATAGAAAAAAGAAAGAAAATCACAGTTTTAGAATAAATACTCCCAAAGCATGATGAGAAGCAAAATGATTTCAGGTGAGAATGTAAAAATGCCAACAGATAAAGTATTTCTACAAAATTATGCCCTATAACACTAGTTTTCCTACATGCAGGGGATATATAGTTTGTTTTATTTTATTATTTATTTTTTGAGACAGGATCTCTTGCCCAGGCTACAGTGCAGTGGTGTCATCACAGCTCAAACTCCTGGGCTCAAGTGATCCTTCTGCCTCAGTCTCTTGAGTAGGTGGGAGGGACATGAACCACCACACCTGGCTCATTTTTCTGTATCTGTGTAGAAACAAGGTTATGTTGCCTAGGCTAGTCTCAAACTCCTGGCCTCAAGTGACCCTCCTACCTTGGCCTCCTAAAGTACTGGGATCATAGGAAAAAGCCATGGTCACCGGCATGCTTTTTTAATAAATGTTTTTACATGACAAAACAACTTGATTTAAAGAAAAATATTTTTAAAAGGGGGTGTAAAGATATTAAAAAATTTGAGACTTGTATGCATATCTGTGAGGCATGAAAAACATTCTAGAGCAGTGTTTTTCAACCATTTTTATCTCATGGCACACCTGAACCTACACTTAAACTTCTGTGGCACACGTATGTTGAAGAACAACAACAAAAAGACTGTACTTGCTGTGCTTTAAACTTCTTCTGCCAATAATTAATGATCTTTAAAAATGTTCACGGCACACCTAAGACCCTCTCATGGCACACTGGTTTGTCGAGGCACACCTGTTGAAAATCACTGTTCTAGAGCAACACTTGTCAATCTACAGAGGCACATTAGAACCACCTGGAGAGTTAAAAAAAAAAATACCCCTATGGGGGTCCCACAACCCAAGCCTTGCATATAATTGGTTCAGGTGGATCCAGGCATCAATAGGGTTTAAAAGCTCCCCAGGTGATTCTAATGTGCAGCTTGTGATAAAAAATGTTTTAGAAAGCAGTGTTTTTCACAGACCAGCAATATGAATATCACCTGGGCACTTGTTAGAAATGCAAATGCTTAGGTCCCACTCCAGGTATTATCAATTAGAAATTGGGGCTGGGGTCCCAACAGGTCTTAACAGCCCTCCAGGTGGTTCTGATGCCTGAAGTTTGAGCCTCACTACTCTGGGGGCTGGGGGGAATGAGTCCTAAAGGCCACATCTATTTCGCTGCCAAGACTAAGGTCACCATCATCATAGAACCAAAGCAGCCAAGGTCAGCCAGGTCTGCCTGATCCAGCCCCTGTGAAGCCCTTCCCCTCCCTGAGTCAGAGAGGGTGGGCGAGTGTCAGGTGGTGAGCATCTGCTGGTCAATTACCAAAGGGATGACATCTTAGGGCCCACTGTGTCTTAACCTCAATCCACAAAGCAATTAATCAGCCCCTAGAAAATTGAGTGTTGACTATAATTTTATTTTCACCATGATTTTTGATTATCAGTGACCTCCTTCCACTCCACTACCCGTGTTAATTGAGAATTGACTACACAGTTAAAATGAATGTTTCCTCCACTAGCAGAGCTGTACCAGATTCATCTTAAAGTCCCTCACAGCTCAAAAAATGTGACTAGTCTGCAGAAATATTGATCTTATACAATTCATTTCACCAAGAATTTATGAAATTACCACTGAGAGGTCACCTGTTATGTGTTCATATGTCCAACAGCTTATAGCAAAGGAACAGAGTTTTATTTGCAGGATAACACTGTATTTAGAGAGCTAAACCCCAGAACTTGGCAAAACCTGGCCTCTTGATTACCACTGATGTCTCTATTAAAAGATGCTCAACACAGTTGTTCACATTTGGTAAAGTCCTTGGAAATATGGTTACCTTACAGTTAGAGAGAAGATAAGGTAAGAACAAATCCTCCCTCAGCTGCAGCTCCTCACTGGCTGGCCATTTTGATAAGGAAAAATACAAAGTAAGAGGAGGCTAACAGGAGATCATGGAATCTGATTATCTTTTTCTATGCTAACTTTGAAAAATGAACTTTCATGTAAAACCAAAAAGATTACAGAATTTGCCAAAGAAAACGTGCTGGGAAATCTGAAGTGACAAAGGCAATGCCTATTAAGCAGTATGTATCCTGAGAAAATATCTAACAAAGCCCCACAGGCCTTTTTTCATATTGTAATACAACAAAGGAAAATCTGCCCACCTATGTGTGGAAGGACAGTCACACGGTGCAAGGAATCTTCCGATGATCAGGCATGCAAAACAAGATACATCCAACTGTTCTTATTTATTGGATTCAGGAATGACAATAAAGAGCTTGACAAAAGCACTTGGGCAACTGGCAAACTCAGAATCAGGACTGGGAAACGACTTCCTTGGGGAGCTTGCCCCTCCACGGCTGCCTCCCCCTCCATGGCTGCCTCCTCCTCCACGGCTGCCTCATCCACTCTGCTCCTATGTCCTGCCCCACCAACATCAAGGTGCCTCTTCCATTGAAGTCGAATGACTTATTTGTGGGTTTTCTTCCAGAGTGCAAGCTTGTGTCTAGCCTGAGACTGAACAGGTGCTCAGTGAAAGCCTTTTTAAAAAACGTTTTATTATGAAAAATTATAAACATGTAAAAAATAGAGGAAATGATACAATAAACTGCCGCTTAAAGGTCCCCAAATGATCATTAATTCCTTTCCATATTTATTTCATATTTTCTCCCTTAAAGTGTATTGAGGCACATTCATTATAAATGCCACAACACTTTACCTCTAAGTACTTGAAAAATAAAGACTTTCTTATTTACAAGATGATAACATCTTGCAATATTAGCAATTAACAAAAATTCCTTAATATCATCTAATAGCAATCTAAATGTCAATGTACATCTTTTGAAAAGTAAAACACAGATAGTTGCAATGACTCAGAGAATGGCAGGTGTGAATGCCCCACAAAGTCCCTGAGAAGCAAGTGTGCCCCATCTCCATCCCACCCGGGATTCCATTCCATCATTCCCAGAGGTATGCAAGGACAGGAGGTTGTATCCCTCTGGTGGGGGCATCCTCCTGGAGATCTGGGGGCTCTCATTCCCACAGGCCCACACAGCACCCAAACACAGCACTCCCAAGCCCCTTCCAGTCATCCAGCAAATGCCAGTCGCCTCCCTTCCATTTGGTGCCCAGCTGTGTCCATGAGGCTGGATCTGGAGTCAGATAAACCTACTTCATAATCCTGGGCTTTGCCACTGAACAAACTGCCTAACCTCTTGGACCCTCTATCTCAGCGGTTCTCAACCTGTAGGTGGCGACACACAGGAACCGTATTAAAGAGTGAGAACCACTGCTCTATCTGCTCATTTACAATATGGGAAACAAAGATCTGCCTCAGAGGCCTGTCATGAAGATTAAGTACGACAACAGTCACAGGGCATCTACCAGGCTGCCTGGCCTGTAGTAAGTTCACTGACATTCAGCTTCTTTCTGACACTGTGGGTGGCCCTGTGAGTAGCCAGTGGCATTAGGGTGAAGGCCAGGCAGATGCTCAGGGCTCAGAGAGAAGCCCAAATCTCACCAGATGCCCATGCAGGCCTCTCCCTGATAAAAGGGTCACAGGGTCGGCCCTTCCCAGCTCTTGCTTCCTCTGATGTAGGGGATGCTGCTGGGGTTGGAAGTGCTGAAGAATTGAAGGAGGAAGGCTTTGCTGACCCTAGCAGCATGAGGTTCCTGCAGGGTGCCTTTGACCACCCCACTGTGCCATCTGGAGTCTCCCAGTCTCTGAACTTCACTGCAGACACCCCAACTTCAGTTCTTCAAAGACACCTGCCTACATCTACCACCACAGTCCACTATCAACATTACTGTTTATTAAGCATCTACCATGTTTCAGGTAGATGACCTCCACTGCCTACATCCACTGCCTACATCTACCACCACAGTCCACTATCAACATTACTGTTTATTAAGCATCTACCATGTTTCAGGATCTTTGCTGGGTGATTTTTGGAAATTTAACTCCCTCAAGCTAAACTCCAATCTTTTGAGGAAGGAATGTTATTCCTGTTTCCAGGTATGCCGGTTTCCTATTGCTGTTGTAACAAATTACCTCAAGCTTCGTGCCTTAAAACCACACATGCTTTATTATAGTGTAGTTCTTTATTATATTGAAGTCAGAAGCGAAAAAGGACTAACATCAAGGTGTTGGCAGGGCTGTGTTCCTTTACAGAGGCTCTAGGTGAGAACCTGTTTCCAGTTTCTACCTTCCCCTTCTACCAGCAAAGACCCACCTGGTTTTTCTCACACTGCTTCTCTGACTGACTCTCCTCTGTCCGTCTTTCACTTGCTAGGACCTCTGTGACTTGCTATGTGCTGGACGATCCAGGGTACGCACCTCTTCTTAAGGTCAGCAGATCAGCAACCTTAGTTTCATCTGCAACCTTAATTCCCCATTCCATGGGACCAAACACATCCGTAGGCGTTGGGATTAGGATATGGACATTATTCTGCCTCCCACAACAGGTGAGGAAGGTGAAGCTCAGAGAGGGAATGGAGTTTACTCAAAGTCACACAGCTATTAAGTGGTACGGACTCCAAAGTGAGATTATGGGCACTTAAACCTCGCTCTGCCCCTGCTACTTCACTGTGTGACCTCCAGCCTCAGCTTCCTCACCTATAAAATAAAAAGGCAGCCTCAACACTAAGATTTCCTTCACCAACCAGTTCATGACCTTCTGAGCCTCTGGGCTTCCCCCTAACTACACGCACAGATCAAAAAAGTCTGTCCCCACTCATCTGGGGCTCAGTAATTGCCCGTGAAAGGTGGGGAAGCAGATGCACAGTCACAGCATTGACCTTCCTCCCTCCCAGCTGGATTTTCTGAGGCTTTTGTCCTGGGAACCACGGAGAAATGATGTAAGGGCACTTGACCATCTTCCCCTCACCGCCTCCAAACACACCACGCAAATCTAAAGTCAAGTACTTTCTGTTTTCTTCCCAATCCCCAGCTTAGAGGAAAGCAAGGATTAAGGGTTCTTTGTACAATGAAAAGAAAAACATAGAACAAGAAAAGCAGAGAAGAAATCTACAGGAATGTGAAGGTTTGTTTGCTGAGAGTTCCCAAAACAAGACAAAGAAAAGCTTCTTTTTTTAATGCTTTTTTCTAACGAAAGCACTTTTATTATAGACATCTTCAAACATAGAAAGGTAGAGAGATTAGCATAATGAACCTTTTCTTAACTCTTAGGTCAATCATCACCAATTCAGATACTCTTCGCAGTCTAAAATTCAAATTTTGAATCACCATTCCGGGCAGGCAGTTCCGTTGTGTTGGTCTTGCAACACCTTTGTTTTGAAAACTGCTCAGCTATCACTCTATATGATTCTGGAAGGTCAATCAAGATAGCCAGAAAACTTCAACTTCCTGGAAACAAAGATTAGTCTGGGAGTGGACACATGATTCCTGAAGAACAAATCAGATCCCCTTTTCAACCTGGATGCTAGACAGGAGTGTCTTCAGAGGTAAGGGGCTATAAACTCCATGCAAACCTGGACCTGCCATCTTCCTTACCTTAGAGAATAAACTGAATGCAGGGGTAAAAAGAGCATTAAGATAGCGCAGAGATTGCCTGTGCCATCATCTATCTGATTACCTGGATCCAGCTGTCCCTCAAATGTTCTATTATGATGGCCATATTCCCAGATTCACTTCCTCTAGATTTAGAAAAGTTTCTCTTCCCTGCAATAGAAACAATCTCTAACCTAAGTTCTCCTAGAAAGCCTTCTTTAAAGCAATAAACACACTGCCAATCTTCCTTGTGGAGATTAGGGTTAATTTAACAAAAGCAATCCGCATTCATTAAAGAATGTTCCATGTGATTGAAGAATACTACCTTGGCAAGGGAGAAAGAACTCCATTTTGTTGGATTTTTATCAAGACAGCAATTCACCAATGACATCTTAGTACTAGGTGATGACCTCTGCCCACATCCTCTCTCACTCCAAACCCCTGCTGGTGCAGCGAGTAGTCCTGGGCTGAGCTGGGGGACCACAAAAACTGGGCTTTGAGAACAAGCCTTCTGGGGTATCCCCTGTGCATGATGCCTGGCTAAATAGTCTAGAACCAGATGCCAGTTTTGCACAGACCTGAAGAGGTAATGCCAGTAAGGAGTGTGATTACAGGGGCAATGAGAGGAGGGAGAACAGGGCCACTCAGATGCCCGTGTCAGTCCCCTGGCCTGCTCTTCCTTCCTCCTCCCTCCTTACACAGGCTTCCTCTGCACTGTGTGGGCACAGCTCCCTGTGCTAGGCAGCGGGGAAACCAGCTACAAAGGCCACAGTCCATAACCTCTGGGGGCCCATGGTCTGGTGAGAGGATGGCAGGATGAGATGTAAGGCACTGGGGCAAGAGGATGCTAATTTATTTGCAACCATGCACGATGGTATATGTGTGTTATTCATAGCAGCAATGCTGTGACATTTCAGAGCCCACAGAAAACTGACTTAAGTGATATAAGGTAAAGCCACACAGTAGAATACTATGAGAGAGAAAGAGAGAGAAATTGATTCTGTGTACTGGTAAAGATATCATTTCCAGATATACTGTTAAGTGAAAAAAAAAAAAAAAAAAAAAAAAAAAACCAACCAAAGTGTAAAGAAAGAATGTTGTTTTGTAGGAACAGGGTGAAATATAAAAGTACCTGTAAATTCTGAAAGGATATAAAAAACATTTAACAGTGACTGTCTATGTAAAGTAGAGGTAGAAAATACTTTCACTGTATACATTTACATTTATTTTTCTTAACTTTTGAATCATATAAATATAGTACCTATTTTTATTTTTTTTTTAAGCAATAAAACAGAAACTTGTGACATTTTGTGTTGAGGGCCTGTGGCAAGATACATTTTTCAACACAGGCACAATAGTATCTCCTGTGTACGTGGCTCTTCTTACAATGTGACCATCACACTTTCCCATCAGAAGGTGGGTCTATGTCCCATCCCCTTGAAAGCAGGCAACCTTGCAAATGTGGCAAAAGTGATGCTACCAGACTCCTGAGGGTAGACCGTAAGAGGTGATACAGCTTAAGAATCAAGTTACAGTTAAGGCACCAGTTTTCTACTGGCGCTCTTGGTATACTTGTTTTTGGAGCCCCGCTGCAATGCTGTGGGAAAATCCAGGCCACACAATGAGGTATTCTAGACAACATTTCCACTGAGGTCCCTGCTGCCACCACACATCAACTGCCAGGCACTAAAGACTTTCCTTAAAAAATAAAAATTCACTGATACATATTGTACATAATTATGGGGCACTTATGTTGTTTTGATACATGAATACAATGTGTAATGATCAAATCAGGCTAATTAGCATATCCATCACCTCAAACATTTATCATTTATTTATGGTAGAAACATTCCAAATCTTCTCTAGTTATCTTAAAATACACGATAAGTTATTGTTAACTACTGTCACCCTACTATGCTATCAAACACCAGAACTTATTCTTACCCTACCTCTATTTTTGTACCCACTCACTGACTCTCTTTCATTCCCTTCCCATCTTCCAGTATCGACCATTCTATTCTCTACCTTCACGAGATCCCACATGAATGAGAACATATGATATTTGTCTTTCTGTGCCTGGCTTATTTCACTTAACATCATGTTTTCCAGTTCCATCCATGTTGCTGCAAATGAAGGAATTCCATTCGTTTTTATGGCTGTGTAATATTCAGCTGTGTATGTGTACCACGTTTTCTTTACCCACTCATTCCCTGATGGGCACTTAGGGCACTTTAATATCTTGGCCATTGTAAATAGTGCTGTAATAAGCATGGGAGTGCAGATATATTTTCCTGATATACTCATTTCCTTTTTTTTTTTTTTTTGCAGTTTTTGGCCGGGGCTGGGTTTGAACCCACCAC
Source organism: Loris lydekkerianus (assembly GCA_963574355.1). NCBI lineage: Eukaryota > Metazoa > Chordata > Mammalia > Primates > Lorisidae > Loris > Loris lydekkerianus. Next base: position 31,609 of record CAUYPK010004245.1, on the reverse strand, counting down.
TCTGGCATATGGGACTGGCGCCCTACTCTGTTGAGCCACAGGTGCTGCCCCTGATTTCCTTCCTTTTGGATATATACCCAGTTGTGGAATTGCTGGATCATATAGTTCTACTTTTAGTTTTCTGAGGAACCCCAATATAATTTCCACAGTGACTACAGTGTACGAGCATCTTTGCCAGCACTTTTTTGTCATTTTGATAGCAACCATTTTAACTTGGATGAGATGATATCTCATGGGGGTTTTGATTTGCATTTCTCTGATCATTAGTAATGCCAAACATTAAAAAAAAAAATGCCTGTTGGCCATTTGTATGTCTTTTTTTAAGAAACATCTATTCAGGTCTTTTGCCTATTTATTAAATTTGGGGCTTTTTGGCTATTGACTTGTTTGAGTTTTATGTTTTTTAAATTATTAAATTTGGATTTTTTTGGCTATTGACTTGTTTGAGTTTCTTATATATTCTGGTTATTAATCCCTTGTCAGATGGATAGTTTGAAAATATTTTCTCCCATTCTGTAGGTTGTCTCTTAAGTGAGGAAGCCCTTGAGGTGGTGCCAGCCCCAGCCACCATCTAACTGCCACTGAATGAGAGACCAAAAGCAAGAACTGCCTTGCGGAACCCAGTTCACCACTAGAATTGTGAGAGATAATCAAAAGGTTGTTTTTGCTTTAAGCTCCTTAGTGTTAAGGCACAGTTTTTAACTTGTGCCCTTGTTTTATACTTGATTCTCCAAGACAGTGCTTTCTCACCAGCTCACAGTGTACCTATGACTCCAAGGATGTAGCAGAAACAACCTGACAGGGACAAGTATTTCATTGGCCCTGCAAAAAGGAGATATGGTCTAGATCTAAAACAAATGAAACCTGTTGATTCTGGATGCCTCTGGCAGCCACAGGAAGAAGGAGTCAACAGGCTAGCATGCTAGACATAGGTCTAGGCTCCAAAAAGGGGATGTGATGGAGGTCCGAAATGGGACGTATCTGTGCAAAGGTTATAGTGAAAATCCAAGAGTGTGGATGAAATTTTCCAGGTGGATTGTATGGATAAAAGGAAGGGAATAACATCAAGGGAAGAACCCTGAGGATATCCCTCTGAAAATGCAAGCAGAGGAAAGACAGCAGGTAGAGAAGTCAGAGAAGAAACAATCAGAGAGGAGGGAAGAAAATCCTAGGATGAGTTCAAAAGGAGGACATGGTGGGAGGTATCAAATGCTGCATAGAAAATACGGACAGAGAAGCCTGGAGGATTTGACAATGTGGAGATATGGCTGGTGAACCTATGGTAGCATTCTTCCTGGAGTGGTAGAAAAACGTCAAAATCTGAAAGCTTGTCCATTAATACAGATGATTTCAACTAAACTTTATATGAGAAAATAGCAACTAACTTTGGGCTTCCCACTTTACCTTCTGAGCAACATTACAGGAAACAAAGAAGAAAGAAAAAAATCAAAATGCACATGGCAGAAGGAAAAACGGAAGGGAGATGGTCAGTGACAATCTGACTACCTGTATCTGCATGACAGAGCGGTGACTAAAAGGCGCCAGTGAGCCAACCAGCTGCCTCTAGAATTCATTCTTTCTTTGTAGTGGGACTATAAAAGCTTCCTTTGTTGACCATTCCCAGCAATGGCAGGAACAGATAAACAGCTGTGCAAGAGCGTGGGGAGTCCCGAGCCTTCACCTAGTGAACCAGCTGTGATGATGGTGCCGGGGCCAGGGCCGCACGGAACACTTTGTAGAGGATTCAGGCCGAGCATCAGCCAGCGTTGCCCGCCATGTACACCAGGCATGGGGATAAGCATGGACACCAGTTATTTGTCATTTCAGCCTTCACGAAATGCATCTTGAATGACAACGGCAAGGGAAATGGCTTTACTTCTCAAAAATGCTGGGATCTTAAAATCTTTCTACGCAAATTCTAAAATGCCCATAACTCAAAGCATGTGAACTTTAGCCACTAAACCCTATCGTGCCTGCTACATGATTTACAATTTTAAATCATTTCTTAGAGTAAAGCCTTCATTTATAGTAACAAATGTTCTAATATACTTAGTAAATACATGGAGAGTGTTCCTAGAATCTGCATTATGCTCTGAATTTCTATTGCTATTCCTCCTCCATGCATAGAGGGGGAAAAAGCATATGAAATGGATTGGGGCCCGTGAAACTACGGAGTGAATTAAGCTGAAATGTCAGCACAACCATATTGCATGCCCCAATTGTGAATAGATATTTTGACGAAGAGCTTACAATTAAATCTTTAATTGGAGATGGAGTGTTTCCATATAAAGGCAATGACTACAAAGCATTTATCACAGTGCCTAAAGCCGTAACTACAGAAATTCTCTGCCATCCTCTGGTGTTCGTGAGTACAGTAAATCCAGTATTAATATTAAAATATGGCACTAGAAATATAATCATGGGTGGATACAAATGAGGCTAAATATTTTCTCCAAGTAAATTTTTCTTTTAAAATCATTTTAATCTACTAGAGAAATAAGAGAAGTAATCAAGCTACAGACAAGGAGAAAACACAGCCACAATAAAAATAAATCTTATATACCCCGGCCTTTTTTTAAAGTGTTGGGTCTCAAACTGCACAGCTACAGAATATTACCATTCAGCCACTTAAATCAAATAGTGGTAGTCTATTCCAATACACTGCGAAGATATGGTAATATTTTTCTTATTTAAAATTTCCTTCCCATGATTTTTTTTTTCTTAAACTTTTGCGCTTGGTTACTACTTAACAACAGTCTTCAATTTAGTGTGACCAGGTCTGCGATTTAGTAGGGAGTTATGGATCTGGTTATCTTCATCGTAGAACACCAGTAACAGTCAAGGCATTTAGAGAAGGACAGTACAGCAGATACTCAGTGTAGCTCCAGGCCTCATCACCTTGGAGCAAACCAGCCTCGCTTCCAACTGCCAGCATCTGTATCTCTTTGCCCAGGGGCTTTATCTAGCAATTGGAACCTGCCAGAAAAATCCAAGAATTAACTCCCCATAAGGAATAACACTCAACCACTGACTGACGGAATACTGCGTATACTCCCAGCCTCCAAGCCCATGAGGGGAATCACTCTGGATGGGTGTTGTACCGGGACTTTGCAGATCCCCAGCAGGATCAAAGTCCAGTTGCCCATGTCCATCGCCTGCTTAATAGTGCACTGGCTCGTCTCCTTACTTGTTACTAGGGCTTTTTGGTATCCCCTCCCAAATAATCTACAGGTATTCAAATCTTATGTGATAATTTCCCAACGTGTGGCCAAAGGAAGAAGGTCAATTTAGAGCACACCACTGTCCACACACTAGGCTTTGGCCAGGATTAGGTAGCAAAAAATGCATGTAGATAGGGCCATCACAGGGAAAGCTGGCCTTAAGAACATAATATCCAGTTCCTGGGATGCTAGAGTACCAAACCTGCCAGACAAGAAGCCAGAATCATATGTGGGTCACTACAAAAGTTTCAAGACAGACTGTGTTATGGGCTATCATTTTACTTCCAAGAAACACAGTTGACAGTGTCCTGTCTGATTCACCTGTGCAAGTTTCAACTTCTCTGGCTTAACAGTGTTGCTGGGAGGGCTTCATTTGTTTCTGTCTGTGCAGATTTTATGTTTCTTGATTTTTGTGTATCTCAAAACTTTCATAATGACCCACGTGCAAGGCTACCCCAGGTGACTGCTAAATGTGTATGTATGTGTGTGTTAGGGATAGAGTGAGCTGAAACTTCACTAATGAGGCCTCCAAAAGTTGTAATTCCAAATCCCCTCCTCTTCCCTTGGTCCCTTGAAAAAGACCGAGAGGCAGAAACCTTCTTCAATGTAAAAACCATGAGAATCTGTGTCTACAGATCCAAGATGAGGTGACCACACTTACAGCCATTCAGCCAGAGTCCTAACATAAGTCCATGGACTAGAAGGACTAATTGAAGGCAGAAAGGCAAGCCTGGCTTTAAAGTTTTGATCAAAAGATTTAAGTCAGGTAGGGCCACAAAGGCAGTGCCTTTTTCCAACTTTGAATAGCAGAAAGGTCATTATTTAACTTAGTTCATTTTATGATTTTTAAAAAGTTATAGCAATAATAAAACAATATAGAAAGGTTAAAATATGAAAAAAATACTATGCATAGTTTTACTACATATGCGCATCATCCTTTTGGAGGGTTCCCTTCAAGTCTGTTTTTCTGAATGCGTCTTTAATGTAATGGCACTCTGTTCACTGAACAAGGTTTCTGTGTTACTAGTCTTCACCTTTTTAAGCACTGCATAATATTCCACCAAATCTGATGTTCTGTAATTTGACTATCCTCCTATAATTCCAAGTTTTCGCCATTAGAAATAATAATTCAAAGAGTACTTTAATACAGTGGCTCCTCCTATTTTTCGGATTATTTTCTTAAAGCAGAATCCCCAAAGAAGCCAAAAGGTAGTAGCATTTCAGTGGCACCCGAAAGAGGCAGCCCCTCAACTTTTATCACCCACTGTCCTTTGATTACTTACAAAATACCAAATGGGTAACAGACATGAGCCTCCTTTTTCTTACAAAAAAAAAAAAAAAAAAAAAGATCAGAAACAGCCAATAGCATCATAAAAGTTACACAGAAGGCCAGATGGAGAAATTAAAAGCAAAGCAGTCTTTGATATTAAATATAAGGTTTATGCCTTAAACAACCACTTCTCATCTTTAAAATGAACATTTCAAAGTCAACAATAATCTCAAGTTAACACACTAATTCATATAACAGGCATCCTGTCCTAATGATCACCGGCTCACAGAGAAACTTCCAGCCTTCTAACGCTTTGTTTTTATCTGACCTGGTAAAAGTCTCTCACTGACACTAACATTCATTCTCTCCCATCTGCCACTTACTGAGCCCCAATTCAGGTTAGTTTGCATCAGTTGTTTTCATCATTCTTTTCCCCTCCAGTTGCACACCGTTTTCTGTGAGCAGCCTAATGGCAGAGTTGCTGATGACTGTGGTTAGGATGCAGCTAAGCTGAACCGTATTTGTCAGGCCTGCTCCAAACACTTCTCTTCAGAACCCTGTGACTAGGGGGAAGCGCCAGAATCAAGGCACGGACCTCTCCACGCTGGCCTTTAATACACTAACTCTGCTTCTTCAAGGCAGCAGTTCCAACCTCCTCCCTGGGCTCTGTCCTGCTTTGACACTTCATTTTCATAAGAGGAAGCAAGGGTAGGGGAGCTGATGGAAGGGGGAAGGTAAAGAAGATTGGCTCTAATTTAAAACCAGCTTAGAAGCACTAAAAAGTTCCAGGTTGACTGATGGACACATTTACTCCTCAGAACCCTTTTCATAAATATCTACCACTTAACATGCACTTTCAAGAGGCATAAATATCGTCACTGTGTCAGCCTTTATGGAAGAGAGATTTCCAGAACCACTTCTTTTCTCCATGGCTAAGAGCCGCATGATTATAAACCTATTAAAGCTGTACCCTGAGAACACAGCCCTTCCCCACCAGCCTTCACCGGGCCGTCAAACCCACCCCACCAAGGGTAGCGTGGAGGCCTTCTCAATCTTTGTGTGGCCATGCTGGTATCCTTCCTTTGCTGTGGGGAAGATGGTACCTCATCTCTTACAATAAGGTCTGCATCTGAGACTGGTAGGGATTGGAGATGTATTTTGTCAAGAGTTTTGGCCAAATAAGTAAAATAACTCTCTAGTAATATTTAGGCATGCAAAGGGAATGTTTCCTGGGCCTGTTTGAATTGTGTCTTATTTAAAACAGGCTTCAGTGTTATTTTCTCCCTATTCCCAGTGGAACCAAGAGGGCTTGAAGGCAAACATGGTGTCCCCCTGGAGCACTGCTAGTTTCTCATGAGGGGCCATGCTGTGATGGCACGGCTCTGCGTGGATAGGGTCACTGCCGGCTCACCCTGCTCCAGCTTTGGCAGACAGTGGGCCCACGCTCTGGACAACAGCAGTCAGTTTCACCCTTCTTCCCTTTCTGATGGCAGGCACTAGCCACAGCGAGATGAAATCTATGTTGGGACCTCAGCCTGGTGTGTCGGGGGGGTATCAGAGAAGGAGAAAACCGGCCCCCAGGGGGCCTCTGTCACTTGGAAGGGAAAGCTCTCTGTGGCCCTGCCTCAGGATCTTCCCTCAGGTGAGCCGCTGCCACCCAGTGAGACAGACAATCCTGAGAACTGAGCACCCAACCCGTTGGCAGCAGGGGGCTGTGTAAACTCTCAGGGGTGAGTGGATCAGACATTAGCATGATTTTCCCACCTGGAAGCTGAAGTTCAATTGTTTTTAAAAATACACATTTTCAGTAAGATTACTTTGGCAGCATAAAATAGTGTTTACTAGAATTTACAGAAAAATACCATCCAGTGGTCTTCAAAGGTATATGAATAAATGGGGATAAGGGCCCACCCCAACCGGATTGATACTACCTGTATTTCTCTCTCTGTCCCACTTTCACACACTGCCAGGGCACACCAAGTTTCTCCTTCAGGGCAGTTAACCCAGTTCCTTGCGTGCTTATGTGCTTAATTCTGTCTTTATTAAATCTGCCTCATGATGTGTGTGGGTTCTAGTGTCAGGACTGTGTCATTTTGACACACCATTGATATTCCCAGGACACTATTTAAAGTATTTGTAGAAGAAAGGAAGAATGGGAGGAGGGAGATGAGCAGGAGGACGAGAGGACAGTGTGTCTGTGGAAGAGCTCACAGCCCAGCAGAGGAGGTCATTCAGGGCAGCTGGAGCAGGGCCTGCTGATAAGCGCTCAGGTACTATGGGAAGGCACAGAGGCTTTCCTGGAATAGGCTCTACCTCTGCAGCTGCCCAGGGATTCTGGCTTTACAGGCAGATCTGGCCAGAGGCAGGACCAGCAGGGAGACAGAGACCCAGACCAGGCATTCGCTGGGCAGGAGAGTAGGCCCAGAGATGGCTCTACTGGGTAGAAGGAGAGCAGATAGTTCTGACTTCCAGAAGGTGCAGGCACTTTACCCCCCCAAACCTAGATTTTCCTTAGATTTTCCCCAGAGTCAATTTCCGAGATTCACAGTAGCAACACAATGCCTTATTCCTAATTCCTAGACTGGCATATGGGTGTGTGTGTCCGTGAGAGAAACAATGATGAAAGAATCTTGAATCCACAGTGGTTTGTTAACCACCACCATGGAGAACTGCATGGCTAAAACAATGGGGCAGATGCTGCCGTCCTAAAGCCTGCACTGCAAATGGGATCTGTCTATCTTTACTGGGGAACTATGATAAACGAGCAAAGACAGACACTGGTCAGGATAAGCCACTTTATTTAAGAGCTTCGACAGCTCAAAGTGTTCTAACATGGATGCATGGAAGATTTATCTAGATGATAAAATATCTGAACTTGAAAGGCACATAAATTATAATTTTGCAGTTTCTCTCTGTTTAAGATTTCACATAGTCAAGTGCTTTAAGTAATGAATGAAATATAAGGTTGACTTCCTTTCACACAAGCTATCTAGTTAGTGTCTGTGGAGTTTGACTCCAGTGGAACTGAGTTCAGAATCAGCGCCACCCATCTGTGCTTGTGGGAGTCAGTCCCTTTATCAGAGTAGAGATCGTGGGAGAACTGATAAATATAATAACAGCAGCTATTGTTGACTGAGCACTTACCTTACTGCATGTGAACTGAGGGCAGTGCTTCACATGCTCATGATGATTAATGCTCCTAACAGCCCTACGAATTAGGTGTAAAGATTCCCATTCTACAGATTCCCAAACAGGTTTAGAGAGCTTTGGTGATGCATGGGAGGTCACACAAGCAATTTTATCTGAATACATAGCTGTGGTCTTCACCCCTAAGCTGCAACATACATGAAAATGCTTGTCCCTCAGCAAATGCTTAAACACATTAGTTCTCTTTCCCTATTTTCATACTCCTTTAAAAAATACACACTCTTAATACACAACAAAAAGTTAGTTCTTGGGCTTGTGTTCATTCATTCACACATGTCTTTTGGCATGCCTAGTTGTCTGCTATTGCAGGGCCTTCTGACAGTGTAGCTGCCAAAGAGGACCTTTATCAGGCAGAACACCCCTCTCTGCCGCCAGGCTGATGCTTTCTGGCAAAACCACGGCACCAGATAATCTAACTCCCCAGCTAATCACCCTGCACAGTCCCTCATGCCCTCCACTCCCCACCCACCCCTGCCTTGTTTTAATTTTTGCCCAGACTAAGGAATAATATCAATTGTACTCAACTCCTACATGTCAGGTGCTGCTCTATGTATTTTAGGTACATGTTAAATCCCTGCAATAACCCTCTGAGATAGGCAATATTATTATTTCCACTTTAGTTCATTCAGAGGGAGGAGAAGGTGAGTTAATATTTCTTCAGGGCCAACTACATACCACGCCATGTGTCAAGAACACACAATCCTCACAGCCCAGACACAGCCAGGAAGTACCAGGTCTGTGACCACCAAACCTGGAGCTTCCCTTCTCTCTCCACTGGAACACTGCCGTGGGCAGAGAGGTGAACAGAGCGGCTGTACAAAGGCTGCCCTTTCCCCTTCTCCCTCTGTTCACATCTGTCCTCCATTTCCTACCACTCCCCACGAACTATGCCAGACTCCACCCTCAGCTGTGTTCCCTCACCTTCCAAACTATGCCAGATTCTCCTCTCAGCTATGTTCCCCTGCCCTCCATACCTCCTAGCCAGGTTTCATGGAACAAATCCTGGGTCTACATCAATATTTTTCAACTTTTTGTTATCTCATGGCACACTTGAACCTATATTTAAACTTCTGGGGCACACAATTAAATTATGTTGATAAAAAAAGAATAAAAAATATAAACTTGCTATGCTTTGAACTTTTTTGAAAATGATTTAATTAACGATCTTAAAAAATGTTCATGGCACACCTAAAATCCTCTCATAGCACAACAGTGTGTCTCAAAAACCACTGGTGTACAGTAATGGTGTGAATAGAGGCAAAGAAGAAATTGGCTCAAGCCAGTAAAATACAGCAAGCAGCAGACAGGGATTTCCTAAAGCCTAAAAAGCTCTCCCAAATCCATAGGGTCCCAAGGCACAAGGGGCCCTTGGCAAGGGACTACCAGAGTTGCAGCCTCTGGGGAGTGTTTTGGCCAGTTTTAGGGGGGTTGACACCAAAAGCTGAGAGTGACCAATGAAAGTCAGGAAGTAACTGATGTTCAGTGGAACAGCATGAACCATGCATTTTGGGGACTCATGAGTTGGTTTTCTGGGAAATGTGTACTTAGCAGGAAGCAAAGGCACTTTCCCTGGCAAGGCTAGAGGGTCACAACTCCTTCTTTTGGGCTCTGTCAGGCTTTATTTCACCTGGCTCACCCACCACAGGCTTCAGGAGGACAGGGCCTTGTCTGATTTCTCTCTGATCCTCAGAGCCCAGTTAAAGTGGGCACCAGTGAAAGGTTTTGAGAATGAACAACTATACTAGTCATCATTTTAGAGAACAGGCTGTTTAAGAGAATCTACTCAGAACTGGGTATTTGATAGAGGAGGAAACAGGACACAGGGAGGGGAGTGAGTTTACTCAGAGGCAGGCACACTGTGTTCTGCACAGAATAATATCCAGCCTCCACCCAGAACATCTTCATCTTTGCTTCAGTTACTGAACCCCCATACCAGCGATATGTCACTTACATTCTACTTTTCCATCCTCTATGGGCAGAACGTTTCCATCTCACACAGAAGGGAGTTAAGGAACTTGCTTACCCCTAGCTTTCTGCAGGCCAGCCCCAAAGACACTCCTTTTTTCCAATAAGCCAACATTCTCTCCCACCAAAATGCATTTGCTCTGGTGTTCTCCAGCTTGGAATTCTCTAAAGTTTTAGTTCCAGCAGCCTTTATAGCTGGGGACCCTGCTAAAACGTCTCCAGCACCCTGCATTTTCTATCTTCATAGCTCTCACGACAGTTTAAAGTTTACAGTTGTTTGTATAGATAACCACACTGGATTGTGACTCCATGGGGCGGGCTCCACATTACCTGGCCTATCTCTTCAACCCCAGCACTTAGTTCAGTGGTGGGGACTCAGTGGCACACGGTAAGTTTGCGTTAGATATTGTGCTTATTTTTAACTGGTGAGGGCACAAATGCTGAAGGTGGGACGTGAACTCATGTGTGCCAATCTCCAGCCACAGTCGAAGGGGTACTGAGGTCATAACGGTGCAAAAACAAACGGTGGCGCGCAGAGGGAGGGCGGGGCTGTTCCTGGCTCCGTCTGACTCCAGACTGGCTCCGCACTCCGTCGCCACCTGTCGCCCAGAAACCGGCGCCCAGGTCTCCGCTGCGGGCCCGGATCGTGTGGGCCAGGCGTCCAGCCGCCATCCAGGTTCTCGCGGGCGCGGGCAGAAACGAGATGCCTGGGGGCCCAGGCTAAGCTTACCTGCGCGTCGTCTGGTTGAGCAGCAGCGCTCGGCGAGTTTCGGGGACTTGGGGCTCGAGGGACGAACCGGGCTGTCGGTCAGCGCGCGGCCCCACACCCGAGGACCACCGGGCATGGAAGGCGCTGAGTCTCTCCACGCCAGGCCGCCTTCCTGCCAGGCAGCCCGGGTCTAGCCTGCCTTGCCTCCGCGCGGGGGGCGGGGTCTAAGATGAGCTTGACCTTGCCCTCCCCCAGCTCCCACGGGAGGACCCAGTCTGAGGGCGACGGTCTGCGCCCCGCCCCCTCGCTGAGGGCGGGCCCCTAGGAGACCCGCCCCTAACTCAAGCCCCGCCCACCCACGGACTCCCAACCGCTGAGAGCTTTTTGTGCTGCGTGTGCAATTGCTTTTTGTTTTCTTATGTTTTGTATTCCGTTTGTTTACATTTATTTTTGCCTTCTATTTTAAACAACTGAATTAAAAATATAAAAGTAACGTACGAGCACTTTTTCCAAAACAAAATTACCTAGATTTGCTTATAATGAAACCAACAGCCCCCTTCTCTGTTGCTCCCGCCCACAGCCCTTTTAAACAGTTCTTCCGTTTAGTTCTAGTGGTCATCCCCTTGTCGCTAAAAAAGAAAAAAAAAAAAAAAGCTTATATAGCGATTTTTTGATTTATCTATTGACTTTCTGCCATGTTAGATGAGGATTTACTCTTACTGCTCTGCCCGGCTTCCTTCTGGCAAATTTACACCTCTATTCCCAAGCCCTGCATTGGTGAGTGCTGACACCTCAAACCATAGTGGATAAAGGTTTTTTTGGAGCCTGAAGCTTACACAATTGTGGGATAAGAGGGGAAGAGAGGACTGTTTTAGAAAGACAATACAGAATTTAAGGCATGCAAGTGAACATTTATGTAGAATGAGAAAAGAAATCATAAAATCTTAAAGCCCTGGAGATTGGGCTTCCTATACCATGAGATTTCCTTAGGTAATTTAGGTCCTGATTTTGCTTTCCTAATGCAATCTGACTTTCTCTGCCTACCCAGAGCTTACTAACTCCCAGCTGCTCAAAGGGGTTTGGCAGGGAGGGGTCCAGAAGGTCAGGATTCCACCAGCTTCTGCCAATAAGATTTCCTAATGGACTGAATTGTAGTGCCAAAAAAGAGAGACATCAAGGATGATGTCAAGGTTTTGTGGTTGCTGGGCAATTAATTTCCAGCTTCTCCTGGCCACAGTGACCTTACCACTTCACCTTAGCATGGGGAGTGTTTTATAAAGTTGACTCTAGACACTGCCCCTCTCACCTGAGCCTCAGTTCTCACCTGAGGTTGGCTGGGCAGGAACATTGTTCCCACTCTGAGGAGGGTCAATAAAGTTTCCCACTTGTATCAGCACAGGGGGCATGCAGCTAGCACCTAGTAAGTACCCAGGTAAAAGGTACCTCCTGACACAGTGTCCATACCCTCTCTAATCCTTTCTGTTGCTCCATGAGGTGACCTTGGGCAAATCAATTTATCTCTCCAAGCCTCAGTTTCCTTTTGTAATTGGAGAACCCCTACCACACTGGGTTTGGGGGAGGATTAAATGGCTTAATATCTAAATGTGCAAGAATAATGATTTTTGGATATTCTCTTATTAATTATGTCAATTTGTCTCCCAGTAGGATGGGAGGCTTATGAGAAAGTTTAGAGATTTCTAAGAATCTGTGTACAGCATGTGATACCACAGGTTGATTAGAGCCCTAGGATTAGAGGAAGTGAAGATACAAGTAATGATTTCCACAAGTAGGGAAAGCTTTCTTTTCCTGGGGTAGGGAAGAGGAAGTCTTGGTCCTGGAAGAAGCCTGGTGTTCTGGGGTGAGAAGTAGTGCCCCCTCATGATGGGGCCAGAACCTTGGGGTCAGAACCGATAAAAAGCTTTACCTAACACAAGTTGGGGAGGGGCCAGAGCTGAGAAATCCATTCTGAAGGGAAAACTAGCTCCTAATTGTTCAGAAGGGGGAATACCTTGAAGCAAGTCCAGTCCTTTGCTTAAGTTCACAAAGGACTACCGGATCATGAGTATTGTGGGGATACTATTTTTGAATCTCCCTATATTGGTAAGCTTCATTTCTCTGGGATCCTACCTGCCATTATAGCCCAAGGAGGGTGGCCATGTAATGCCATATCAGGAAGGAGGAGGATTGTTCACAGAGGAAGTCTCAGTTCAAGTTCCCCAGATAAGAATGCTAATGCAAGCAGTTTATTTGTGAGGTACAGGCAAGCAGCAGGGGACTAGAGAAGTAATACAGGGCAGGGAAGGGAGTCCAAAAGGGATTGTTAAACCAGCAACTATAATAAGTGATTAGAGTTTAATTCTGGGGCGTAACTCTAGAAAGCAGTGTTAAGAATATGCCTCAGAATTATTATTCCCACCTGAGGAAACACTGCGGGAGGCAAATGTCTAAGGGGAAAAACCTGGAACTGACAGATTAGCTAATAATTTTGAAAAGTTAAAACATTATTCCAGCAACAAAAAATGTGTTTACCAAGATAAGATCGAGCTATATAATACTATTCTGCAGTTTTCTTATGAAGTTTCAGTAGCAACACTTGAGGCAGTAAACAACACGTGATGGTTTGCCTTGGGATGAAGTCTGAGGACCTTCTAGAAAGCTCACTGTGGGATACTGTAGGACTGTAGGCTATGTCAGTCTCTGGGTTTGGATGAGTCTATTGTGAGCTGGACTTGTGAGCTTTCACTGAGAAAGAGCAAACTTTGGCTGGGTAAAAATAAAACGTGAAAAGGAGACTGATGGACCATTTTCAAATGGTCAAAGAGGGCAAGCTTTTCAATTGCTGCAAGTACTTTAGAAGGTGGGCGTTTTCTTACATTGAAAAGATAATGCGCATGAAAAATCTTTCTTATTAGAGCCATTGAACCACGCCCCCACTAGAAAACCTTCATTCTGTCAACCTGGCTCTGTGGCCCATATTCACTGCTGAGCTGAAGTGATCCTTTTACATATGACTCAGTTTGTAATAGTCTCTTGCTCAAACTTCCCAGTGGCTTCCACCACAAATAGGGTAAAATCTCAAGTCTCCCCAGGGCCTGCAAGGCCCTCACAAGGATGGCCTCTCCACCGTTGGGCATCCTCAGGTCAAGTCTCCTAAGCTTTATTGCTGTCTCTTGGACACACTAGACCTATTTGCCCCCCAGAGCCATTCTGTTTCTCACCGACTGAAATGAAACAGTCCCCACTTTCAAGGTACCTCACTCATTTCCTTAGCTTTCTAATAGACCACCCTATTGAACAAAGTAACAAGCACTCCCATTCTGATAACACCCTTTTTATAGTACTTATTACCACTCATTGGAGTGTATTTTTATTAATTACTTCTTTCCCTTACAGAAGTGTAAGGTCCAAAAGAGGCTGAGTCTTTATATATTTTGTTCTATGACATATTACCTTACCCAGAACTGTGCCTGGCATCCAGTAGATATTTAAGAAATACTTGCTGAATGAATAAGTGAATTGAATCCAGCAAATGAAAAATATAATCAGTAAACATACAAATAAAAATATTCTAGAATGCAGACTTTCAACTAATCTAGACTGGATTCCTCTCAAATTGGAAAGAATTATTAGAACAAAGAGAAAAAACAAAATAAAGTGGCCAAGTTGTATTTCATAATCTTACATATATTAATAATTATGATCAAGTAGTTGAGAAATTTTGCTTTTTTATATTTGACACAATGTCTGTTAAATATTTAAGAGAAGATTAGTTTAAAAGGCTATATACTCATTTAAAAGTAGTAAAAACAAAAAAATTTCTCCTAGTCATTTTAATAATAATTCAGGATAATGTCTGCAGCTTCTGTTGGGGTTTGAGAGGCTAACATGGTAACCGGTTACCTGAAAATAGAGGCCTTGACCAAATATTTAAGATCTCAATTATTTTCATTTTCTGCCTATTTTTTATTCCTATTTCTCACATTTTATTTTTACCCATTCTTTAGTTACACAATTCACATGCTAATGTTAGTAGAAATATTTCATGGATTATTCAATGCAGCTAAGCAATAAGAGTTTGCTAGAAAATAAGGCCAAAATGGGGCCACCACGCTGTTCTAAGAAAGTAATTTTTTCTTAAAGAAACAGACTATGAATTTACAGAGGTCTCTACCCTTTATTCTGAGGTTTTGTAAGACACACACATGTCTGTTGCAAAAGAGGCTTTACAGTGGAAAACTCTCCCTAAAAACATGTTTCTTGGTGGTGTAATTAAGACGTCTTATAAATAAGAACAGTTGAAACTATAGAATTGTAAGTGAACCCTTGAAATTATGGCAGGAAGACACTAAATAGTGCCTGTTTACTAACGAAAATTTTGCACTCGGTTGCCCCTAGCAGTATAGTAAATTTTGGTTTGCATCTGTCTGGGCTTAATTGTCTAAGGAATGCTCCAATAGCAGCACTGGATGCTATAAGTTTGTTTGTTTGTTTGTTTGTTTCTTTCTTTCTTTCTTTCTTTCTTTCTTTCTTTCTTTCTTTCTTTCTTTCTTTCTCCTTCCTTCCTTCCTTCTTCCTTCCTTCCTTCCTTCCTTCCTTCCTTCCTTCCTTCCGTCCCTCTCTCCCTTCCTTCTTTCCTTCCTTTCTCTCTCTCTGGATTTTTTTTTTTTTTTTTTTTGACAGAGTCTCATGCTATTGCCCAGGCTAGAGTGCCATGACCTCAGCCTAGCTCACTGCATCCTCAAACTCCTAAGCTCCAGCAATCCTCCTGCTTCAGCCTCCCAAGTACCTGGGACTATAGGCATGCACCACTACACCTGGATAATTTTTCTGCTTTCAGTATAGAAAGAGTCTTACTTTGCTCAGGCTTGTCTCAAACTCCCGAGCTCAAGTGATCCTATTACCTCAACCTTTTAGAGTGTTATGAGTACAGGCATGAGCCAGTGCACCTGCCAATAGGTTGTCTTTATTAATGGATCTTTTTATTCTACCCTTGTTGCTAAAACCCTAATCTAGACTTTGAAGTCCATTTGGGCCTACTTGGTACAAAGAGGGCATCTGGAGGTATTCAAAGCTGTAATACCTTGTTTACTTTGGGAATACCCCATCCTTTTGTGATAAGCAGAGAGTACCCAAAGAGGTTTGGTAATTTTCTTAAGATTACACACAGTTGGCTGGTGGTGGAATTGAAGTATAAGTGAAGATTTTTTGATTACAAGTAACAGAAATAGTCTCTTCTATGAAACTAGTGTATGGTTTCATTAATCACATTAATGGTTAATGTGATTAACCATGATGGTTAATGGTTAACCATCAATGGTTCCATGATCACATTAACGTTTATTAATACACAGCTATGATTTAATAAAAAAAAAATGAAAGAAAGAAACAGTCTCTTAGCTGAGTAGAAGGAATTGATAGGTAGATTGGGCCTTCAGAACTTACAGGAATGTTGGAGACCCCAGCTTAGCAAGGGGTGGGAAGAAAGCAGTGCCTGTGGCTCAAAGGAGTAGGGCACTGGCTCCATATACCAGAGGTGGTCGGTTCAAACCCATCCCTGGCCAAAAAAAAAAAAAAAAAGAAAAAGAAAAAAGAAAGCAGCTCTGAAAACTAGAAAGCATACCCCCCCTGGGAATAATCTCTTGTCAGAAATAGTCTAGTCAGGATGTCACTGCAGGGATAGATATTTAAATTACAAAGGTTTTCATGCCCTTATTTCCCTCAGGTGTAAGTTAAAGTCATCAAAGTCTCAGGAAGGGCCCTTTGCCCTCTGGTTGGCCCTGGTTGTCCTGGAAAGGTGTTTGCAAACTTCTTCAACTTCAGATATGGAAGGAGAGTCATCTGAATGTACACTCCTAGGATTCTCACAGTAGAAAGGGGAAATTCCTTAAAAGGAAACCCCAGGAGATGCTGTAAGGGGGAAGGAAGGGTTGCAGGGAAGGCTGGGAGCCCCCCAGGGGCCTCCTTGCAAATCCCCTTTCCTTTGACATTAACCAGAGTCGGTTTTTGTTCCTGGTGTCCAAAGACACCTTAGTGATAATCTTGATCTATACTCAGCTCCCTAAACACACATGTGTCAAGCAAGTCATGGGCACTGGTTTATACCTGTGTCTCCAAGGAGCTTGCCTGTCAAAGCTCAGATCAAATATCTCTTCCTCCTTGCATCCCTCTCTGATCTAGGTTCTTTCAGCTAAACCATGTTGGTTTTTACTGTCTAAGCAAGACCTTGACCTGCCATGGTCCCTAGGGCCTGGCAAACTCAATGGACTTTTCCTATGTGAATCTAATGCTCACAGTCAGACTAGTCTGGGCGTGTCCTGTCTGCCCGACTGGTCTAGCAGAACCAAAGGTCATGTCCTGATCTTCTCCACTTGCCTAGTGTCTCCTGTCCTGCCTCTGATGAGAACTTTAGAAAGCGATGACAAGAGACAAGACTCTTTTGACAAAGTCAGATCCCTCGACTTTGATCTGTCTTCTGAGAGGAGACTGGTGAGAAACACTGCTCACAAACGTCAGAGCCCCTGGCAGGAAGGGAGCTATGCAGTCTTTCTCCTTCCTTCTTTTCCTCCTGTTCTCTGAAACTCCTTGGTTCTCCAGGAATCAGATGCTGAGGTAGAGTACAGGTACAAAGGCTTACAGGGAGTTAACACCTGTGCAAGCAAAAGTGAAGAAGAGGATTGGGCAGGGGGAACTGTGAGGCCATGACGTAGACCCACGAGAAGAGTCCTGCACGGGGCAGAAGTGGCCAGGCCCCCACAAATCCATTTTGCTGAGTTATCGGCCGCCCTGAGGATAGCATGGCCTCAGCTGGAAATCCTGAGGCAGACCCTGGAGAAGCTAATAGCTGGAGACTGTCATAAAACCATGCTCCTTCCCCCAGGGAGAAAAGTCTTTTCTGAAGACAGATCTGAGCAGTACATCTTCATGTCAGCCACACCTTCTTACCAATCAGTATTTGTTGACAGGAGCTCATGGAGTGGCCTAGGTCTCAGCACATGGCTCACAGCTCTGGGCCAACATTTTCAGCAGAGTGGGACAGGTTAGGTCTATATTTGTAGTGAGAAACAAATTTTGTTCATATTCCAGATCTTAAAATAATAGCTAGAAATGAGGATTTCATCACTGGGTTCTTGAACCTAGTAGCAAAGTTTCAGCCATCAGCCCAGACTCTGTCTCCTTCCTCTGCTCGCTGGGGCCCTGCCCTGCACACTCGTTACCCCTCCCCCTGCTCTACCTGCCCTGGACTGACACTGTGCTCAGAGGACCCACTGGCTGAGTGAGAGAGGGAATGACTGAATTATGGAATTAGAAAAGAATGATGGTCCAGGTGAAAGAAAGCTGTGAGAATAATGATACTTCCGCAACAGAACTACCAACTGATCACTTAGGGATGGGATGATCATGTTCACTCCTCAGGGATTCTCTGAAAAATTACTTGACTGTTCATTCAGTGGCAGAGCAGTGTCTGCTTTCTTTCCTGACTGCTCCCCAGTGATGACAGTGGTTCGTTTAGTCTGAACCTGCAGCTCTTTGGCTAAGTTGTCATTCCTCCCTTGAAGGCAGCTTTGCTAAAGGCACGGAGAGCACAGATTGTCTGCAAAGGCATGTGGCTCTATGGATCTCAGGCCAGGAGGCTGTAATTGACTGCACTAGTCTTCCTTCTGTCCATCTTTATTCCATCACACTTTGTCCGGATGGCACCTGAGCCTCGAGCCTCCAGTTGTGCCCACAGTTGGTTGAAGCACAGTGCCCCTTGAGGGGAGGACAGCAAGCGGAATGTGCCCTTTCACATGGTCCTATAATGACTTAGAGCCATAAACTAATTGGCCTGTATTTCCTCAGGCAGTTCCAGAGACTGTGATTGGGACTGATCTGACAGCCTGCCCCACCAGGAGAGCATGCTGGGAAGACAACCATGAGGAGAAGCTAATTCCCCCAAGCTCATTTTTAGAAAGGACAGGTGGAATTTCACACTAAGGCTTTGATCAAGACTGCCTTATTTTTTCCTTCCAAAATGAGGAAGTCAGAAACATATTAGTAAGTACTTATCCATTTGCAGTTTTACACATATGGAGTTGGTCAGCTCAGGTTAAGTCAAACTGTGCTAACAAACAAAATCCACATCTCAGTGACTTAGAAAAACAAAGGTCAACTTCTGGTCCCGGCCACATGTCCATCATGGGTCAACAACATCTCTGCTCACTCTGAGTTTACACACTCACCTTCTCGGGGACATTGTGTTATGACAGAGGGAAGAGAAGGACATGGAAAACCATAGCAGGATCTTAACACTTTTCTGCAGAAGTAACGTCATTTTTCTCCATGTTTTGTTAACCTGAGCAAGTCATATGCCACTTTAGGTTGAGCAGGCAAAGGAAGTATAGCCCTTCCCACCCCTCAGGTCCCAGGGCCAAGTCCAGTGTCAATGGAGTGAGAAAGTAGACTGCTCCTGCAGGGAAAGCTAGTCTTGTGAATCATAATGTACAAACCATTTACATTTACACTGAGAAGCTGGCTGAGGAGGTTCAGATGATCTAGTAAGCTTTTAGGTACATGCAAGGCTCTGCACCTGCAGATGTAGGTGAGGGTGGCCTCTCCACAAGCAGCATGATGGAGTGCCTCAGGGCCTGAGGTCTGAGTCTCCCTCAGCTTCTGTGACCTTGAACAAATTGGCTAACCTTTCTGAAACTCTACGTGGGCATAT
Source organism: Loris lydekkerianus (assembly GCA_963574355.1). Lineage (NCBI taxonomy): Eukaryota > Metazoa > Chordata > Mammalia > Primates > Lorisidae > Loris > Loris lydekkerianus. The sequence continues at coordinate 12,536 of CAUYPK010004245.1, read as the reverse complement.
TAATACTTCTCTGTTAGGGCTGTTGTGAAGATTAAATCATATATCCACAGGTGCATAATACATAGGAGATTTTATGATAAAGTAGTTCACACTTGCTGTGGACAATTTGGAAAATTCAGAAAAACAGGAAGACAAAAATACACTCAACCATTTCTTGCCACCTGAAGACAACCAGTGTTAAAATTTTGGCATATTTCCTCTGAAAGAGAAAAGCATGCTATTTTTAAAGCTGCAGCTGTTTCTGCATTTGGGCAGAAGGACAAGGAAGACATTTGTTTGGGAAGACACCTTTATGGGCCTATGAGTTCCCCTCTCTTACTTTCTTTGGCTAGGCTGGATGGGAAACTTTACAACAGAAGTTTTCTAAATTCTTGGCGTCTTATCTCCCAGAAGTTTTTTAGCTCTCTGTTAAAAGCACAGAAGGGAGGTTTTAATGTGGGGGCTCTGGAAATTGTAAAAGCCAGGATGCGGATGTGGCAGGAAGCCCAAGAGATTATCTAAGAGAGAGATAGGCACAGGGAGAAAGTGAGGGATCTGGGGAGAGGGGTCGGCAGAGATGAAGACAGAAAGAGATGAAGAGGGACACAGGAAGGCACAGAGAGGAACACACAAATGGTGGGGAGGAACAGATGCGCGTACACACGTGTGTACACATATACGTATGTGCACGCACACACACGTATGTACATGGAGGCAGAGCAGGAAATCCAGAATGAGAGTGACAGGCTGCCCCCTCAGTAAAGATGTGCCAGGCAGGTTTTGCCTGGGGCCCTGCATAGCCAACTTCAGAGACGGAAGCCTGATGTTCAGTTCTTAGCATTTCCCTGCCCTGGGCCACGGTACCCCCCTTTTAATTATCCTCAAACCTTTAGAATAAAGTCTGTTGCTGGTGCTATAGGGAACACAGGAGAGGGGTCTGGGTCAGGAGAACAAGAAAGCAGCTTAGGGACAAGAGCAGGGCCCAAAGGGACAATGCTGAGATCTCTCATGGGGATTGATAACTGAGCTAAGAGGAGTGCTTAGACAGTGGATCTCAACCTTCCTAATGCCACGACCCTTTAATATAGTTCCCGTGGGTCATGAACTTCTGCTGCACTTAGAACAAGGGGTGACGGGCCACCCCTGGAAAAATGAAATCTCCTTTTCTCAGAGTGTCCTTGAAATATCAAGGAGAAATCTTCAGATTCTTGCTGTTGTGGGAGACTGGGGATTGATTTATCATATTTTGATATTAAATCTGTGAATTGATATGTATTCAATATAAAAACGATGGCTATATTGATATATGTATAAGATATATGTGTATCTATGTATATTCAACATAGTTGAAATCGTACTGTCCACATATCATTTTTTTCTCCTAAGTACTATATTTCAAACATTCTCCCACATTATTAAAAACTCTCCATAAACATCATTTCAGGGCTTTTACCTTTTAACAGCCATTGAGTTGCCCTTCCTCTGCCTCCGCTCCCTGGACCCCCTCCTTTGTCCTGCTGCCCACTTGCTTTGTTTTGTCAATTCTCCCTGCTGAGCTGGAGGAGGGGCCTCTGACAAGGTTTTTGGTGGGCTCAATTATGGAAAACATGGACCAAGTCACAAGAAGGGTGATTGCTGTGGCCCTCCCACTTGTTATGGGAGCCATCACCCATATGCTTCCAGAGTGCAAGCACAATTTTGTTATTTGCCATTGTGGTTAATGAAAAGATGAAATTGGAACATATGAACACAACATGTAGGCAGTACCATAATTAGCCCTTTGGAAGGTGAAGGATCCACTTTAAAATAAAAGAAAATAGCTTTACTCCCACAATGAAATGGCTGCAATTTTCCAGCTAATGCAGAACCTGCGGTATTTCTGTAATTATGTCCCCCAGGGCTATTATTCACTGTAATTTCTTCTTTCCTTTTTCTTTCTTTTTTCCTCTTTCTTTGTTTTTTACTCCTAAGTAAATTCCCTTAAGTGAAAAGAAGACTCGATAATATTATTTGCAAACAGAAAGACAAAGCTCTTACCTACATGATGAATGCATTTATTTTGAAAAGTAAAAAAATAAAAGGGCGAATAATTAAGTTCTTAACGTAGTAGAACTGTGTTGTCTACTATCAGTCAAACTTGTACAGGCGAGACTTGGCCTTATTTCCCAATGAAAGCGCAGGTGGCTAAACAAGGAAAGGTGATTTTTCTGGGGGTTGAGCGAACACTATGGCAAATCACAGGCAGGATGTGGAAACAAGGGAGGGTGGGGGCAGACAGCCCAGCAGACCCCAGACCAGACCCGAGACCATCACCTCACCTCTCTGTGCCTCAATTTTCTTATCTGTGAAATGCATAAAAATCCCCAATAAAAATCCCCAGCTTACAAGCTGGTCTGAAACATGCAGAAGTGCCTGGACCTGGCTCAGTGTCTGGAATGTGGTCAGGGCTCAACAATAGTGATTATTTTTTCTAGTGAATGAAGGAACATTTAACACAGACTGAACCTGAGCTGACAATGACTCATTGGCTTCTAATGACTGATGGCTCCACAAATGTAGGTGATGATCAAAGTGAGAATCTTCTGATTTTCTCAATGCAGCACTTTGAGGGATTTTACAGCAAACAATCTTGTATGACAGTGGCCTTATCCTGTTTTACACTTGAGGAAATGGAGACCCAGCAACTTGCCCAAGGCCATGCATCTTGTCAGTGTCTAAGCCAAGACTTAAATTCCATTCCATCTGATTCCAGAGCCTACACTCATTTCTTAGCTCAAACCCTGTCCTGGCTTTACTGTGTGCTTATTTTTCATCTGTGAAATGGGCATGTTGCTTGTCAGCATGGTCAGATGCATGGCTTTTGTTATCAGGCAGACCTGAATTTAAGCTCCACACCTTCCATTTCCTAGCTGTGTGACATCAGGCAAGGAACGTAATATCCCTGAGAACACTATCTGTAAAATAAGAGAACCTAGGTCATGGATGCTGTGGGCATAAAAGAGACAGTGTTTGTAAAGCCAGTATGTGCAGTGCCTAGCATCTTGTAAACATCTAGTAAAACAAAAACTTTTATGATATCATTTTCTATGTTCCTATTGTGAGGATTCATGGAGGTCACAGACATGAAAGTCTTTAAACTTGGGAAGCCCTAGATTCATAGTGGCCCCCATCACAATTTTTTTTTTTTTTTTTTTTATCAGCAACTTCCAAGCCTCTGCTGGTAGTAATAGCCATAGGGCCCTTATAACCCATTGTGAGCAAACCATTCCTACACTTCTTAATGCTCTCAACTCATAACTGTCCCCAGATATGTAGGGAAAGTTACCAAATGAAAATGTTTGCAGGAGGCTTCAGCGGCCAGTGCAGAGGCTTAGGCAGCAATCCCCTGTCCTGATTAGTTTTACTGCAGAGCCTAGTCAAACAGAGTCCCTGTTCTCTCAGCACACTGGCACAAAGACCTGGCAGGGGCAGGGGGCGGGGGAGTGGCTGATCTGTGATTAAAAATTCACTGTGGATCATCAGCTAACAAATCATCCCCTTCGGGAAGACTAAAAATTGACTGCAGTGTCAATTTACTGCCCCAGCCTGGGAATCTGTGGCCCTGGTCTGGGGACAAAGAAGACACAGTAACTGTCTCTGTTGGATCTGAGGGTAGTGGTGGGGAAGATAGTGCTGATAGGTGTATGATGGTCCTTGGGGGCCACATCTCCCTCCTTTCCCTTCATTCCTCCTTCTCTTCTTCCCATAAATAACTGCTGAGTCCCTGTTGAGCTGTGTGCTGGTGTAGGCTCTGAGCTAGAGAATGAATCTCACCTGGCTCTGTTCTCAAGGGATACAGAGATGTAAAGGACAATGGCACTCACTGATCAGCCATCCTGGAGGGAAGTGCAGGAGACACCGAGGGAGCTCAGAGAGGCCTCAGCCTGGGGATGGTGGTGGGTAGGTATCCAGGAGAACATTCCAGAAGAAAAGGCATCTGAGCTGAGCTTTTGGGAGTGTTGGGGGTGGCATTTAGAAGAGCCTCAGCAGTGCCTTGGTGACACTTGGGGGATACAAGTCATTTGGCATGAATGGAGGTGGATTAGCAATCCAGGGAGAGCAAGCGTGGGGACAGTGAGGCCAGAGGACAGCATCGTAAAGCCAGGCTTCATAAAGACAGCATTCACCACGCTACTGCCTTGCATAAAATAAAAATACAACATGCCATTGTAGCATCAGGCAGGCCTGTTACATGTCTGATGGCCTCAAATCCCCATCCTGCTATTTAGCAGCTGGAAAACCACGAATAAGTTTGTCACGTGGAGAAACTTGGTTTCGTCATGTGTGTCATCCACCTCATGGAGACAAATCTCCAAGCCAATGTCTGGCTCACTGGAGCACTCGGCAAATGGTACTTCAGTCTTTCTTTCAGGTGTGGGGATTGGAGAGCTATGGGTTGGGACAGCAGGCTCACTCTTGACTGGCCAGTGGAATTATCTATTGCCCAATTCTTTGAAGTTCATACTGTAGGTGGAATGATAGAAACCACAGTACTTCCGAGACCTCCCAGCTCTCACCTCCCTGCCCACAGGGAGGCTGAAGAGGAGCCCCACGTATCCATGCAGCCCTGAGGCAGGCACAACCATCAGCCAATGCGGTGTGTGTGCCCCATGGCAGAGGACTTCACTGCAGAGAGAATGGAGATGTTCACAGGCTGAATAAACGTCTATGAGCCTTGAGTTTTATTTGTTTATTCCTACTAGCATAAAGGATCTTTGCAGAGGAAGCAGAGTACGCTCCCACATCCAGCAGGGCCTGGCACAGAGCGCAGTAGGTGTTGGGAGAACGGATTCATGAAGTTTCCTCTCCTTCCCATGTACCGTTTCCCTCCAGTTATGCCTGCCCTGCTCAGTACTGTAGGAAGCCCCAGGTTACAGGGTCTGGGGAGGTTATCTTAGAAACCGGTCTGTCTGTTGCCCTCCAAATGTCCTGTTTTCATCTGCACCCAGAGAGCATGGTTGGTAGGCTTGGCCAGGTGAGTCTGGGCTTGCTCCATCTTTTCAGAAGGGCCCCCTTCCACAGTCTAGTTGGCATGATGTCACCTCATCAGACCACTGAGGCCTGGGACAGTCAGGTGGTGGGGTAGAGGTTTCCCAGGGCCCTAAGGTTCACATCATAGAACAGCTCTGGCTCCTAATATTCAGACAGACATCTTTACTCTCAGGCTTCTAGTCAATTTGTCTACCTCTTCTAGGAAACCTGTCCAGAGTGTTGCTCTTCTTTTTTCTGTGGCATGGGTTTCCAGGCTACAGCTACAATGCTACAATGCTACTGCTAATCTAGAAGTAAGTCCTACGGCAGAGATCAAGAGAGGAGAGTCTGAACTTGTCTGCTTTTGCCAAAAGGCCAAATATACCATGTTTTCACCTTTCCTATCAATCTCTTGTAAAGCCCTTCCCTAGTCTAGCTCTAAAAAGTCCTGTTAAATGGTGTGGCTTTTGCTGAAGGTCTCATCGGAGATGGCATGGGAATTTATATCACATACTAAATACCCCTCTAAAATATTCTTTCAGCAGCTGCCCTTCCTGCCGCTCTCTCTCCTTTCTCTCAGTCTCCCCTCCTCGGCCTTTTCAGGTATGCTTTTTTCTCTCCCACTTCAGGGTCACTATGCTGCACAACTCTAGGGGTGCTATTCACCTCGTAGTCCACGTTTACAGTGTCCTCATCCCCTGCGAGGCTACACGTGGCTGTCCTGCTATACCTCCTTCAAAAACCCAGCACTAGCGCATCAGCCCAAGTCAACCAAAGTTACACCCAAAATGTTTGCTGCCCCAAACCTCGGCCCTCCATCATTCCTACCTCTACTCTTTCTAATGGTGACTATTTACCATAGGCCTAGGTGAGCCCAACCTCCTGCAAGGTGGATGTCTGGAGGCCATGCTCCATGTCTCCATTTTACACGTGGGTAGACTGAAGCTCCAGGACAGAAGTTACACTGCTAAGCTGAACACAGCTGCCAAGAGGCACTCCTGATAGTCACTCTCCTCCAAGCCCATGCGCTGCCCCATGGCACAACACTTGTCTTTTTATTTAGAGTATGGAGGGAGAGACTGTGGTCTGTATTTATATTTTATTATTCCTTTAAGGGTTTTTGCAACGCTTACACACTACAAACTGAATGAAGGAATACATGGCAAAAAAGTTTAAAACCTTTTAGATCACTGATGCTACAATAGCATGTTGTATTTTTATTTTATGCAAGGCAGTAGTGTGGTAACTTAGTACATAGACTTTGGTACCAGATAGCCCATGTTCTAAGCTCAGCTTTACCACTGGCCCGGTACCCTTGAGCAAGGTGCTGAACCTTTCTGTGTCTCAGTTTCCTTGTCTGTAATTCAGAGGTAATTACCTTATATAATTGTTGTAATTGACTAAGTTAATAGGTACGAACACTTAGACCAGAGCCTGCACTTTAGTAAGTGCTGTATAAATTTAAGTTATTGTTATAGCTAAAATATGAGTTGTTCATTCTGCAGCTTGACTATTCTGAAGAAGGACCAGAAAGCAAAAACAGTAGCTAGATCTTGTTCATTCAAGAGGCCTTGAGGTCTGGGCAATGGTTTTGAGGGTATTTTAACAACTCTGCTGATTAGTGAAAAAAAGAATTGATTAGGTAGCTGAACCACACCAATCTTGGCCTAGGTGCAGATTCGATTATAACTGCAGAGTCAATCATAGGCTCTTGCCGCTCCAGGAAGCACAGGCTTCCTCAGGCCCTGGCCCTTGGGCACACGCCACTTTGCATGCCTGTATTCAAGCCAACAAAGTAGTCAAAGCAACGATGATGGCAGAGAAAAGCAGGAAATTTCTTTCCTCTTCTTAAAGGAGGAGAGTCCTTTAATGGAATACCTGAGCTTAGACATTCATTACTTTAGGACACCCACTAAAAATAATAAAACTCACATCCCCAAGCATGGAAATTCCATTGACAAACTCAAGCTACACCAAAGATAGGGATCTAAGCATCTAATGTTGTCACTGAAATTTTGAACTGAATGGATAATTTTATGAAACAATATTCTAGCTATCAAATTATATGCTCAGCTTCTACAAAAGATTGAAAGAGATGTTTATTCTACAACCCTATTTCTTACTTTCCCCCCATTCTAGAATACTATTTCATGGCTGGCCAAAGAGCCAAGCAGCCAGACTTTCTGTAGGAGGGTTCTTACTTTTTAGCCAGTACCTGGGCTTCCCTGATAAGTCCTCTGTTTCTGGTATGGAAACAGCCAAAATAATCATGATGGGTAAGAATAGCTTTGGAATAAGTTCTGCTCCTCCCCTTTTTAGATTGGTGGCATTCACACCATGCCACAGGATCCCGGCCCAGGCACAGAACTGGTCCTCCCCAAGCACACAGCTGGTCCTCCCCAGGAGAGTGCCCTGTAGGATGGCATGCCCAGTTTGTCACAAAATTATGCATCATTTGTGCTGTTTGCAGGGCTACTCAAATCTGCAAATTCAAACCAATACAGGCAATGTGGAAACTCTTCTGGAGGGAGTAGGGATTTTCCTTTCACCATAGAGAACTCAATACATAAGCATTTGCTAATACTTGCTTCCCCAGCTAACACATCCCAGCCTGATTTCCAAATAACTCTGTGGCCTTAATGGGCTGCAAGGGCATTCATTTTTGTTAATTTTGTAGCCGACAATTTCTTCACTGGTGTAGATGGCCTGCAGACTATGATTTGTTAGTTCTCATTAGAAGGGAAAAGATGTAGTCCTGTACTCTCTGGCTTTCATAAATCACATTTCAGGTGGCGTTAGCATGCTAGAACATTTCTGAGCACAGGCCCTGACGTGAATAATCCCAAGGATGTGGATCTGTGTCGGGCGGCCGGCACTTGGAGCACTTCTATGATCCCATCTGTGATTCACTGAATATTCGTGCTGCAGCACAGACAAAGGTGAATTAGTTCCAGACAAAAATGCAGCAATGCTCTATTGAATAGTCAATTATTAAACACATAATGGAAAATATGGTGAGCAAGGCATGCTGAAGATGTGCCGTGTTTGCACAATTTCTAGAAGGAAGGTTGGCTTATAATTTTTGAAAAATGCAACAATTCGATGACAAACTGGAAAACATACACCTTTCCTTGGAAAGTGAATGTGAGATTTATGTTCATTATTCAGATTTTCTTGTATTTCACCCCTTAATTATGCCTTGGAGCTATCACCGCTTGAAACTCAACATCAGCATTTCTGAAGGGAATAAATGGGAGTGAATTGTCCAATGTGGTAGACCATCCAACAATTTTTATATTTTTGGTTTATTTTGGCCTTTATTCAACTTATTTGTGAATATAGATGTGTTTGCTCTGAGAGCTCCAAGCAAAAGCATGTACATCTTGCCTTCCTACTGGACGTCTGTGGTTTCAAAGTCTTTCAAAGTCTCAAGTGGAAGCAGAGCACCACCTGAGAGGCTTTCTTCTCTCCAATCTAGGCTGCTTCCACATTGCTTCAGACTGTCCTGGGACAGAAGAAGCTGTTGGGTGGTTTAGATTCAAAGCACCACCTTTGCAGCCCCAGCTATAGTATTAAGGACAATGCTAGGCACAGGTGTTTCCCTTGACCTTGTCTGGAGCCAATGGGTGTGAATCCTTCTAAGTTTTGCTACTAGCTATATGTCTTTGGGGAAACCACTTCTCCCTTTACTCATCTATAGAATGCTGAATTTTTAAAAATAAGGATTATTAAAATAATATCTGGAGGTTCATTGAGTAGTCTCAACTCAAGTGGGGTATGATTATGACTTAATTTCATTTTCTCTAACTATTGCTTTCAGTTGTGCATGTTGACTCTTTTCTATTCTTAGCAACATTCTTGGGCAGATTCCATCACTTTTCTGTCACTCTTAGTTATTAGAAGTTAAATCCAGTTTAACGTTTCTATCAGAAACTCAGTCTAGGTCTCCTCCCCTCTCCTGTGACTCTAGGAGCATGTAGGAGGTAGGTAAGTATGGCTTTCTCCCTTGCCTGTACTTTAGAGCAGAGAATCCCTGCTCCGTGCCCTCCAAGGTCGAGGGCAAGGAGGAGGAAAAGGGAGAGCAGAAGTCTTTCTTCATACCTGAGAACTGGTCAGTAGAGGGGAGGCTGGTGCTGTTGGCCCCTGAGGTTTAGGGAAGCCCCAACTCTGGCTAGTGGCCGGTACGGTGGTCCTCACATCAGTGGCGTATATGGGTTTCAGGGACAGTGTTCAATTTCCCTCTAGCTGAGGGCTTATCCACAGTGAGACAGCCAGAATTTTCTTCATCGTATTTCATATTCCATATTCATAATTCCTTTTCTGGGGGCCATTGTGAGAAGGAGTCCTTTCTTGTACCAGCTATGTGTCACACAAGGTGGTGAGGGTAGTGGGGAGCCCTCTATACTATGATCTTCATTTTTGCTGCTGCTATGGGCTGCTACAGCCAGCCTCTGATTTTCAGGAAGAGTGAAGCAGGCCCAAGCCTCTGTCTAGACCAGTGGTTCTCAATCTTCTTAATGCCACGAGGTATTTTGATTGTTACTAAGGGGTTGCGACCCACCAGTTGAGAACTGCTGGTCTAGACGTATACACCTAAGTGCAAGGAAAACATATCAAACTTTCCCCCCAATATATTACCAGGTCATATGTTAACAGGTGAGTGCCAAATTTACCCAAGCCATGCATAAGTGTAATTCTAGTCCTAGGGGCGGCGCCTGTGGCTCAAAGGAGTAGGGCGCTGGCCCCATATACCAGAGGTAGCAGGTTCAAACCTGGCCCCAGCCAAAACCTGCAAATAATAATAATAATAATAATAATGATAATAATAATAATAATAATAATAATATAAGATGCTAGTCCTCTCCTCCTTCAGCCTCCTCAATCTCTATGAGTTTACCCATTGGAGCCTCCTGTGCCTGGATTAGGCAAGGGAGGGTGGTCTTCTTCTCCTCTAAGCTCCTTTCTCCTTAGGACATTGCTCTTCATCCTCTGGTAAAGGAGAGGGTGGCCCTGGCTGGAGGTAGAAGGAGTGGCTCTGCCCCCTACCCCTAGGGCAAGGCAGGGTAGGGATGTCTGGCTGTAATTGCTTCAGGCCTTCCATAGGGCATGTGATACATGACAACTCCATTCCCCAAGTGTTGGGTTTAGCTGATAATCCTGGAACCATGAGAAAGATCCACAGGTTCAACATTTTTTTTACAAGTGTGTGTATTAGAGTTTGTCCGACTTCATTGCATCCTCACAGAGTCCCATGACTCAAAAAGATTAAGGACTATTGAAATATATGATGTCCAGTGAACTTCTAGCTTTCACAATTTATGACTTTAGTTGGAACTGAGGTTCATTTGTATTTTAACATTAATGAGGAAGGTTGGCGAGACAAAGTCACCCTTGCTATCCCTGCCCCTCTGGCAGAGAGTGAAGGCTGGTGACTGTGCTATCCTCTGAGGAGGACCCATGTGGAAGGGAGACCCCACCCCTCAGGGCAGGGAGGCCTTGTTGAGGGTAGGTTCCATCCTAGGCTTAAGAGATGGTGCTGTGGGACTTCCCATGTGGACAGAGGCCAGGAGAAAGAAGCCACCTGGAGGGAACCCCCTCTCTGGAGAGGAGATGTTCTGTGGGGTGAATGGTCTCCAGTCCTGCCACTGCTAGTTTATTTTCGCTGGGATTGAAGCCTCATTCAGGGGGGCCCTTTGTGATCTCAGCATTATTGAAAGGTCTTTGCATCTGTGTTGCTTCTCTGTCATCACCTCCTATCTCCCCTGGACTCCAGTGTGAGGACAGTAGCTCTTTTTAGTTGGGGTAGGCCAGGCTATATTATAGGAATGAACCAGTTCTCAAATCCCAGTAGCTTAGCACAAAAAGAGGTTTTTTCACTAAGATAAAGTCTGGCATGGGTCAGCAAGGGCTGGCCTCCTCCTAGTGACTCAGGGACTCAGAATCCCTCCATGCTGAGATGCCATTCTCTTTAAACCTGTCTGCTAAAATTTCTATGGTAGAGAAAGAGAGAGATGGAGGAGATCTCTTCCTGAGTCAACCTTGGATGTCTTGGGCTTTAATTAAAGAAAGCCACATTTCTTCAGAGACACTTCCAGGTATTTTTTATGTCCAATGGGTTATTTCTATCTCCACAATAGATTATTGTAATGTACTTGCCCAATTATGTTACAATGAGTTAGAAACAGACTTGTCTGGGTTGCCCTAGGTCTGGTAATGATACTGTACATTTATATAGCACTTTCATTTTTCAACAGCTTTCAGATTTATTGTCTCATTTCACTCCTTGAACATCTTTGTGAGGACTGATGGGCCACTTCTTCCTTGTACTGTCCAGTTGGAGAAGCTGGGCACAGTAGGGTTCGGTGCTTCCCTTCTGCTCCCACAGATAGATTTTGGAGACATGTGAGTCTCCAATGATGTAGTAATAATGCAGTTGACTCTCATTCAGTGCTTGATGACTGGATCCTAGTAGAACGTAGGAGATTTCAGTTATGAAGTGGGTGGGGCAGCTGAATGTAATGGCTCTTGAAATCCCCAGAAGAGAATTTTCAAAGGCTTTTAAAAATGGGTAAGAATTGTGAAAAAGGAGATTTGGCATTATAAATTGTTAAATACAAATCACAGCACTGTTTGGTATGAAACAACATAAAATTGCAATTTTTTAAACAAAAGAAGAAATAAAAATAGAGACTAGGATTTAATTATGGTGGTTTGCACATATACATTTATCCCTCTTCTCTCCTGAGATATCAAAGATAGGTTGAAAAATTTTCCATCCTTTCTTCTCAGATTCTTTCTTTCTTTCTTTCTTTCTTTCTTTTTTTCTTTCTTTCTTTTTTTTTTTTTTTTTTTGACAGTTTTACTTTATCACCCTCAGTAGAGTGCTGTGATATCACAGCTCACAGCAAACTCCAATTCCTGGGCTTAGGCGATTCTCTTACCTCAGCCTCCCAAGTAGCTGGGACTACAGGCACCTGCCATTGTGCCTGGCTATTTTTTTGTTGCAGTTTGGCCGGGACCAAGTTTGAACCCGCCACCCTCGTTATATGGGGCTGGTGCCCTACCCACTGAGCCACGGGCACTGTCCCCTTCTCGGATTTTTATAGTGTGAGAAAAATGCTTAAAGATATTGGTACAGAGAAAAAATTATGAAGACCCCAGTAGCAATTATAGCAACAACAAAAATACATAAATGGGACCTGATTATGTTAAGAAGTTTCTTCACAGCCCAGGACACAATCAAACAAATAGACAACCTACAGAATGGGAGAAGATATTTGCATGTTATACATCTGCAAAAGGGCTGATAACCAAAATCTGCAAGGAACTCAAGTAAATTAACAAGATTAAACAACCCCATTAAAAATTGGGCAGGAGATGTGAATAGAAACTTTTAAAAAAATTAATATTAAATCATAGCTGTGTACATTAATGCAATCATGGGGCACCATACACTGGTTTTATAAACAGTTTGACACATTTTCATCACACTGGTTAACATAGCCTTCCTGGCATTTTCTTAGTTATTGTGTTAAGACAATTATATT